>ML252899.1:0-34190 GCA_005239495.1 Nicotiana undulata | reverse complement strand
ATGAGTAAATGTGAGGGCTTCAGCTGATCATGTGTGTACTAAGATGTGTTAGTTTCTTAATAAGGAGCACTAAGGAAAGAATATCTATCTACCCATATGGTAAAAAGAAATAAGAGAATCAGAAGGTAGATACGAGTTTTAGCAAGTAAAAGAAGCAAGATAAAAAAGGGTACGAGGTACCTAGTTAATAAAGATTATCAGTATTTATAATTATGGCAGAGAAATATAAGCGTTTCTAGTTACTTTCAACGGTAATAGAGATATCTACAATTGTCCATACCAATCTCAGTTATTCCCTATGGGAGCTGACTGAAATAATTTAAGAGAAGGATAGGATATCAGGATCCAGCTGGGTTAGAGTAACCGAAAATTGTGGATAGATTGTTATCATTATTTAATATTTTTGAAGGGTAGTGCAGAACATGGTAATAGTTCTCATTTGGAGATAGCCATATGATCACTCTAGAATAGAACAGTCAAATATGAATACTAGAATATTCAGAAATTTCAGAAGATAGGCACTAGGATCCTAGAAGCGATAAATATTTGCCTTAGTATGACTCCAGCCACTAGCAAAAAAAAAAAGAAAAAAAGAAGAAGAAGAATGTTAGGCGTCCCGAAGAGCCAGTGATATGAAGTAGGGGGAGCTAAATGTGAAAGAACGTCATGTTGAATTATTTATAATAGGGCGATAGACAGAGATATTAGCATGAGAATAAGAAGAGAGTAAATGAAACATTATGAGTAAGAGGTGATAAATGAGTGATAGCGGTAAATCAAAATATGGTATAATGATAAAGTCTATAGTAAAAAGAAGAAGAGAGGAGACAGGCCTTGAGACAATACAAAAGTATAAGCCATAAAGCCATACCCTCATTTTGAGAAATGAGTTGGTGACTCACTCGTGGTTACCATAAGGAAAAGTTAGACCCCCCAAGTAATAGAAATTAGCACGGGATAGTAAACAAGAAAAAAAATCGAACATGAATTAGGGATCAAAGGAATTGGTAATAGTCAACATCGTTTCAAAGATAGTGTTTCGACAATAATAGAATGAACAATAGAAGAATAACCTTTAAAGGTCATTCACGAAGATGCTTCCTTAAATCAAGCATTATGAGCAGAGTTAAGCTTAAGGGACTAAATGTGCCAGTTATACCACGTGTCACCCTTGTGTGTACGAAATTCAATTATACCTGGTGTAGAAGGGTTACTGCAAGGTGAGTAATGTCTGTGAAGATGTAGAAACAAAATGCCAAAGATGAAGAGGAAAATATCGAATGATAAAGGAAGAATGTGGTAAAAAGGGGAAAGGAATAAGATTGCATTTATTCATATCCTACAGATATAATATAACTCCAGAACATTATGCAAGCATGATATTGGGGAAAATCAATAAGGATTTCGCACTCGATGATATTGATATATAAGTGGTAATGAACACTTGATACATAAGGATCCCGTACAAGAGGTAAGTTAAGACAAAGGACATAACCCAAGAGGCGTTACATAAAATAAAGATATGAGAGTTGACCAATGGGTAGTCAGTAGTTGATTCAGGAAGAGCCTAGTTATGGCTAGATAGGAGGATATAGGCAAATCAGTAGATCATGCAAGATAAACGTAGTGAAACCCAACATAGGAAATTCAATCTCTTAGATACAAAATCATAATCCTCGAGAAATATTCAGACAGGAGTTAGGGTAGTAGAAGGTATAATATAAGTGTTACGAAAATAATAGAGAGTGCCACAATGGAGACAACTGAAATTTCAATTCACAAGAAATCCTACAGGCACAAGGGCATGGAGGTAAGTAACTAAGGATAATGATAGGCGAGTAAGAACATCAGAAATACCGTGGGATATACAATGTAATAAGGTCTCAGCTTTATAAGAGTTAGAAGTTCTTCCCTAAGTACTACAACAAAAGACTAGCTGAGGAAATAAGGAAGCAGGCTTCAACATAAGCATAGTGACCTAAAGTAGAAATGGTCTTGTAACAACAGTCTCACTATAATGTTGTATGCACTCCATAAGTAAGTGGCACCTATCGTGGATAATGAACGAAGAAGAAAAAAAAATCATGAGTTGATAATTGAGATCATATGAGATACAGGGAACTCCAGTATTCGTGGGCATTAAGATATGCCAAGTGTCCATACAACAAGTGGTAGAACGACCAGGAAAAGTAATTGCTTACATTTAAAGGCGACCTGGAAGGCATGAAAGGAAATCTATGGTGCTAGCATGTTAAAAGAAAGGGTGCGAGTAGTATAAATAGATATGTGTAGGTCGCAAGCTAAAGTATGATAGAGGAACAAGGTTTTAGCTAGACGGCAGTAAGGATAAGAAAAGGTGAGTGAGAAGGTGACGAGAATAGGTAAGTCCTCGGGATTAAATCCATCACAAAAAGAGAGCTGATGGTTTCCGTAAATTTATAAAAAGCTCAGTATAGCATGAGTGAACTCAAAGGAGTTTAAAACTAGGGAGCATTTAGAAGAGATAGAATGCTACCATGGTAGTAAAGTAAGGGTGTAATTGTGATAAATGATAAGAGGATGACGTTTAGACCTTTGATTGAGTAATGATTTTGAGAACTAGTATTTCATGAACTGCACGAGATTAGAATACCCCTATGAAATACAATTATTGCATTATAGTATCGTCCCTAAGTAGATCACGAAAATCACTTCAGATGTTCCCCGATGAGACGTAAGCCCTAATGACGATATATTACATAAGAAATTTTAAATTATTAGTTGTAGATTATAGATCAATATTAAGGTGAATCAACAATGAATGGATGAAAGTTATATACATATATGATAAGCGGTTAGACAAAAACCTGGAGTTGGGTGGAAAGTCTCCATAATAATAAACCGAAGTAAGAGTTATGGTATAGTATGACCTACCTAGTAGTGGTAAAGCCATAAGCATAAATAACTGAGGCTATAAAACAAGATATAGGAATATTCGTATGTTCAACAAAATACCAAACAAAGAACTTTAGTACACCTATAAATGCCCAGAGGGACAACTTTTCATAGTACAATATATGTTCACCAAGTGAATCCTAAAGATTGGTTAAAAGCTAGAATAAAAAAAAGGAGATAAGAGTCACATTGGCGCACATTCAAGGTTAGAATCGTCGGGGCTGCATGAAAGAAGGTAGAAACAACGACGAGATTGGAAGAATTTCGACCACAAGTCGTCGAGTGAGAAAGAGGCCTAAAGAGGGGGATGCCCTAGACTTTGGATTTATTCCCCGAACAACTCTCTAGATGGAAAAGACAATATTAAAGTATTCGTAAGAGTTATTGCTTAAGATACGGATAAGTGCATTAGCCAACATTCGAGGACGAATGTTCCAAAGGGGGGAATGATGTTACACCCCATGTTTTCGTATGTGAGAGTACATCGTAAGTCAATTGATGTAAGCTCAGAAATAAGATTATATTTGATGGAATATAAAGTAAGTTAATCATGTTACATTGGAGGTCACAGATATTTAAGATCCTGAATAACTNTGATGTGGAGGTTATTCTATGAGTTATTATTATCGTATGATAGTTTTGTTCTACGTTTTGAAGTCAAGCAAGTTGTGGAACAAAAGTTGGCAAAGGTCTTCACAAGTTACACTCATAATGTGCTGAAATTTAGGTCAAATGTAACTGCGATTTTATCCCAATATACTTAGAATTATTGGATGATCTACCCACATAATTTAATATCTATGAGTCTAGTTTAAAATGCATTAAACCGTTCATCGATACGACGTAGTAGTAGAGAGATAATTGCAGTTTTGCGAGACTGCGCAGACATCATAAGTGACAAGTAGGTGGAGCACTAGAGCTTTTTGAGCAATACATTTCATGTGTTATATGAGGTCTTATTGGGACATATTATATTCCAAATTTAAGGTATTGTAATATAGTTTTCAACTCTCTTAACCGTTCATTCATACGACATCGATATAAAAAGATATAAGCGTCGGAAGATGGACCAATCCTAGGGTGCCAAGCTAGCACCTCTTTGACTTTTCCAAACTTGATATATATAAACCTTAGGTATGCTTTCTCTTCATTATTCAGAATAAAACGATCAGAGAACACCCATAAACATAACCTCAAGCTATCTTCTAGGGTTTCAAAGAAGAATATCATCCCGGTCATGAAATCGAGAAGCAATAACATGCCGAAACGTGCGTATACTACTCAGAATGATACCAAATTTTGCGTGCAAGTCTTAAATTACATTAGAGAACTATTCCCGTTGTCGAAATTCCGTTTGGACCTCAATATCACCAAAATGCGTTCCAAACCACATTAATTGAACTTCTAAGACCTTCAAGAATCCAACATTCACTATTTGGCGCTGAAACACTTCCGGTTCATCCGAAACCCGCTTCGAGCATACGCCCAAGTCCGAACATGTATCGACCTGGTCGGTCGTTTTGAGAGCTAGCACCACGACCGCCTAATAACAGCTTTCCCCACGTTTGTATCTACTTATGGGACTTGTAGGAATGGTTAGTTATGATTTTCGGAGAGTTTTAGGAAATATAGTCCCTATATTTGAGTTAAAGCTTTCGAAATCGGGCCGTAGTTGGAACTGTATGAAAACGGGTCTTGAATGTAATTTCTTCGACTCTGTTAGCTCCGTTGGGTGATTTCGGGGTTAGGAGCATGTTCGAAATTCGTTTTTGAGGTCTGTAGTAGATTTAGGCTTGAATTAGCGAAAGTTAGAATTTCGGCGATTTCGGCCGATAGGTGAAATTTTGATATTGGGCTCGGAATGGGATTTCGAGAGTGGCTTTAGGTCCATAGTGCCATTTATGACTTGTGTGTAACATTTGAGGTCATTCAGACTAGTTTTGACGTGTTTCGACATCGGTTGTGGATTTTTGAAATTTCATAAGTTCTTAGGCTTGAATCCACGCATAATTCTTGATTTTTATTTTATGTGACGTGGTTTGAAGGCTCGACTAAGTTTGAATGAGGTATTAGGACTGGTTGGTATGTTTGGTTGATATTCCTGGGTCTTCAGGGGTGTTTCGGATGCTCAACGGGCTAATTCTTGGACTTAGGAAGGATCAGATTTTCTGGTGCTGGTGTCAATCTATGCGATCACGTGAAGGACACCGCGATCGCATAGGATTGATAGACTGGGGGGAGTTTTTCACTGCGTTCGTGTGAGAACGCGTGCAAACGAGTTTGCATGGCATCAGCTGAATCGCGAATGCGTAGGACAAGGCCGCGTTCGCATAAAAGTGTGAGGAAGCAGTAGAGGGAGCGTTCCTCTACGCGAACGTATGAGGACTTCTGCGTTCGTGAAGTGCATTATGAGGGAGCATGTATTTTACTCTATGCGATTGCATCTGTGCTTACGCGATCACACTGAGTGTGTAACTGGGCAGATTCTTAAAAACTCAAAATCGAGGGTTTAAGCTATTTTTCACAAGTTTGAACTTGGGAGCTCGAGAATTGCGATTTTTGTAGAGATTTTCACCTGGAAGATTTGGGTAAGTAATTTCTACTTGGTTTTTACTAATTTCCATGAATCTATACTTAAATTCACCCTTTAATTTCGAATTTGGGGTGGAAAATTAGGAAAATTTGGATAAAGTTCTTAGGCCAAGTTTTTGAGTTTTGATTGAGGTGTTGGTACCCGATTCGAGTAATTCTTGTATGGTTAGACTCGTGAGTGAACGGGTGTCCGGAATTTGTATCTTTACCCGATTTCGAGACTTGGGCCCGGGGGAATCTTTGGGCAATTTTCCTAATTTTGCGTATTAGCTTCAAACTAATTAGCTATATTGATTTCTTAAAGTGATATTTACATTATGCAATTCAATTGAATAGATTTGGGCCATTCGGAGTCCGGTACTCGTTGCAAGAATGTGGTTTCGAGTTGAGTAGAGTTTTACGAGGTAAGTGGCTTGTCTAACTTTGTGTTAGGGAATTTCCCTTAGGTTGTTTTGATATAATTGTTGTGTGGGCGCTGTGTACGTGAGGTGACGAGTACGTACACGGGCCATTCCTGCAAAAATCCCACTTTTCCTTCAAAAATTATACAGTGCCTTGTTCTTCAATTACATCATTTCTACGTGTTTAATTGTTCATCTTAGATTAGGAAAGCATGCCTATTGTTTCCATATTAAATTGCTTAATTGACACTCTATGAGCCATTTTTAGTTAGTTTCCCCCTGTTTTCTTACTTGTATTTTGATGTACTATTAGAATTGATGTTTATTGGCATTTACTTCGCATTTCATATTTAAATTGGGGACTACGGACGTATTCCGGGAGGTCCCCCAACACTACATATTTAAATTGGGAACTACGGACGTATTCCGGGAGATTCTCCCTGTATTGCATAGTTAAACTGGGGACTACAGACGTATTCTAGGAGACCCCTCTGTACTGCATGCTTATAATTAGAACTACGGGACGGTATCCCGGGAGATTCCATTGTGTGATATGTTGTGCTAAGCCGAGGACCCCATTTTTACTGTCTTATTTAAGCTTATTCACATTAATTGTCTACTTTAGAACTCATTTCTTTTCCGTACTATTTGAACTATTTATTTGTAAATCCAGTAGAGCCTTAACCTGACCTCGTCACTACTTGATACTGGGTACCGAATGTGGAGTACTCATGCCCTTTCCTACACATGTTTTTCGTGTGCAAATCCAGGTTCGGGTTCTCAACCACGTGGCTAGTGGTCATCGCAGCTGCTACCGAGGAGACTGTAAGGTAATTCAGTCGCATCCGCAGAATCCTCCACGTCACCTTCTATTCCGGACTAGATAGAGATTTCTATGTATTATCCTTTCCCGTTGTATAGAGTTATTACTTTATCGAAGCTTGTGACTATCATGTGACATTCTGGGTTTTTGGATTTATACTTGTACATGCCGAGCGACTATGTTATGTCTACATATATTTTCCTTTTCTGTCTTTAATTTTATCGTTTTGAATTAAGATTTTCCGCAAATTTAGGCTTACCTAGTCGTAGAGACTAGGTGCCGTCATGATACCTTTTTAGAGGGTAAATCGGGTCGTGACAAGTTGGTATCAGAGCGTTTTGGTTCATAGGAGTCACAAGTCACAAGCCGGTTTATTAGAGTCTCGCAGATTGGTGCGAAGACATTCGTATCTATCTTCGGGAGGGTATGTAACTGTTAAGAACAATAACATTCTTTGGAATTCCTTGTCGTGCTAGTTACTCACATAAAAAATTCAAAAACTCTATTCTATTCTTTCTCACAAATGGTGAGGACCTGTACCGGACAGACCGACGACCAGGCACCCCAACCCCCAGCTAGAACCGCCAGAGGCAAGGGTAGGGGTAGAGGACGAGCACGAGGTGTAGCCGAGCACCATAGGGAGAAGCTACTGAGGAGCCCACAACAGCTCCAGTTGGAGGACCGACACAGGAGGTCCCAATTACTACTCCAGCCCTCCATGAGACTTTGGCTCAGTTCATGAGCGTTTTCAGCACTCTAACTCAGGCGATACTACTCCCGATAGCTCCTGCCACATCTCAGGCCGGGGGAGGGGCACAGAATCAGGCGATACTACTCCTGATAGCTCCAGCCACATCCTGCACTCCTGAGTAGAGGGTTCATGTTGACCGGGCCCCATAGTTCCATCTTATGCCCCCAGCGGCTCAAGCTCAGCATGATGCTAGGGTAGTTTCCTCTGAGGCAGAGCAGCTCAGACTTGAGAGGTACAAGAAGTACCACCCACCTATTTTCAGCGGATTAGCTTCATATGATGCTCTGGTATTTCTTGAGGAGTGTCATCATTTTCTCCGCACTATGGGTATTGTGGAGACGAGTGGGATTTCTTTCACCGCTTTCCAGCTGAGGGGATCGGCTTATTAGTGGTGGCGTGCCTATGAGCTAAGTAGTCCGGATGAGGCAGCTTCACTCACTTGCGCTCAATTCTCAAAGATGTTTTTGCTTGAGTTTGTCCCTCAGAGCCTCAAGGATGCTTGACCTGCAGAGTTTGAGCAGTTACGCTAGGGTACTATGACTCTGTCGGAGTATGCAATCCGTTTCAGTGACTTGGCTCGTCATGCACCGGCCTTGGTTGGCACAATCAGAGAGAGAGTCTGATGCTTCATTGAGGGACTCCACCCCGGTATTCAGACCAGTATGGCCAGGGAGTTGGATATGGATATCACTTACCAGTAGACAGTGAGTATTGCCCGGAGGATAGAGGGCATGTTTGTTCGGGACATAGAGGAGAGGGAGGCCAAGAGGTCTCGAGAGACTGGTCATTAGTCGGGAGCTCCTGCACCAACACCACTCTATGGTAGGGGATTTGTTAGTCGCCCAGTTCATTCAGCTCTTCCAGCATCCAGTCGTATTCCATCTCCTCCTAGACCTCTGGATCCTTATTATGCACCACCAGTATCTAGTGTGCCTCCTGCTCGAGGTGCCAGCCTAGCAGGCCAGTTCAGAGTCAGCATCAACTGCCACGTCCTCCGAGGGGTTGTTTTGAGTTGGGTGACCCTTGACACATGTTCAGATATTGCTCTATAGCTCGAAGGGGTGCGTCATCTCAGACTTATCATGCCCCACGTGCCCCACCGGGTCCTCCAGCTATTCTTCCAGCCCCAGCTGCTGCCCCACCTTCTCAGACAGCTCAAGGTTGAGGTCGGGGAGGTAAAGGTTGCCCTAAAAGAAGTAGGCCAAGCCAGGTACTATGCACTTCCAGCTCGTTCAGAGGCCTTCATTACAGATGCAGTCATCACAAGTATAGTCCCTCTCTGTCATAGGGATGCATTAGTATTATCCAGGCTCTACTTATTCATATGTGTCTTCTTATTTTGCTTCACATCTGGGGATAGCTCGGGATTCTTTGAGCTCCCCTATTTATGTTTCTACCCCCGTGGGAGATTCTCTTATTGTGGACCGCATATATCGGTTATGTTTGATTGTTATCAGTGGTTTTGAGACTAGAGATGATTTGTTTTTACTCAGTATGGTAGATTTCGATGTTATCTTGGGCATGGACTGGTTGTCTCCCCATTATGCTATCATTGATTGTCACGCCAAGACCGTGACGCTGGCTATGCCAGGTTTACCGAGATTAGAGTTGAGAGGTACTCTAGAGTATACTTCCCGCAGAGTCATTTCTTTCCTTAAGACACAGCTGATGGTTGAGAAGGGATGTGATGCGTACTTGGCCTATGTGAAAGATGTTAGTGTTGATGCCCCTATAGTTGAGTCATTTCCAGTTGTGAGGGACTCTTCTGATGTGTTTCAAGCTGATCTTCCGGGTATGACGTCCGATAGAGATATTTATTTCGATATTGATTTGTTTCCGGGCACTCATCCCATTTCTATTCCTCCCTATCGTATGGCTCCTCCTGAGTTGAAGGAGTTGAAGGAGAAGTTGTAGGAATTGCTTGATAAGGGTTTCATTAGGCCCAGTGTATCACCTTGGGGTGCTCTGGTATTATTTGTGAAGAAAAAGGATGGTTCTATGCGTATGTGTATTGATTATCGGCAGCTGAACAAGGTTACAGTGAAAAACAGGTATCCATTGCCTCGCATTGATGATTTATTTGAACAGATTTCAAGACAACCTTGACTACAGCTCCAGTGTTGGTATTGCCTAAAGGGTCAGGGTTATATAAAGTCTATTGCGATGCCTCGGGGATTGGCCTTGGAGCAGTATTGATGCAGGGCAGTAGGGTGATTGCCTACGTGTCCAGACAGTTGAAGATGCATGAGAAGAACTATCCTGTTCATGATCTCGAGTTGGTAGATATTGTTTACACCCTGAAGATCTGGCGTCATTATTTATATGGTGTTCCCTATGAGAGTTTTACGGATCACTAGAGTTTACAGCACTTGTTCAAGCAGGAGGACCTTAATTTACGTCAGCGGAGATGGTTGGAGTTATTAAAGGACTATGACATCACTATATTATACCACCCGGGGAAGGCCAATGTGGTGGCCGACGCCTTGAGTTGCCAGGCGGAGAGTTTGGGGAGTTTGGCATATCTTTCGGCAGTCGAGAGGCCCTTAGCTTTGGATGTTCAGTCCTTAGCCAGTCAGTTTGTGAGATTGAATCTTTCAGATCCTTGCCGGGTATTAGCTTGTGTGGTTGCCCGGTCTTTTCTTTATGAGCGCATCAGAGAGCGCCAATATGATGATCCCCACCTTCTGGTTCTACAGGACAGGGTTCGGCGAGGTGATGCTAGGGATGTGACAATAGGAGATGATGGTGTGATGAGGATGCATGGTCGGATCTGTGTGCCCAATGTGGATGGGCTTTGGGAGTTGATTCTTGAGTAGGCCCATAACTCGCGGTACTCCATTCATCCGGGTACCGCGAAAATGTACCAGGACCTGAGACAACACTACTGGTGGAGAAGGATGAAGAAGGATATAGTGGAGTTCGTGGTCAAGTGTCTCAACTGTCAGCAAGTTAAATATGAGCATCAGATACCATGAGGGTTGCTTCAACGTATTGAGCTTCCAGAGTGGAAGTGGGAGCGGATCACCATGGACTTTGTGGTTGGACTTCCTCGGACTTCGGGAAAGTTCGATGCTATTTGGGTGATCGTGGATCGGCTGACCAAGTCAGCCCATTTCATTCCAGTGTTGACTACATACTCCTCCGAGAGGTTGGCTGAGATTTACATAAGGGAGATTTTTCGCCTTCACGGTATTCCTGTGTCTATCATTTCAGATAGAGGTACATAGTTCACTTCATGGTTATGGAGAGCCGTTACGCAGAAGCTAGGCACCAGGGTAGAGTTGAGTACAACTTTTCACCCTCAGACGGACGGGCAGTCCGAGCGCTTGATTCATATTTTTGAGGATATGCTCCGTGCCTGTGTGATGGATATTGGAGGGTCATGGGACCAATACTTGCCACTTGCCAGGTTTGCTTATAATAACAGTTATCACTCCAGCATTCAGATAGTGCTGTATGAGGCTTTGTATGGTAAACGGTGCCGGTCTCCAGTGGGATAGTTTGAGCCGGGCGAGGCCCAATTGTAGGGTACAGATTTGGTCCAGGATGCCCTGGACAAGGTGAAGGTTATCCAGGAGAGACTTCGCACACCTCAGTCCAGGAAGAAGGTTTATACGGATCAGAAGGTTCGTGATTTGGCATTTATGGCAGGTGATCGGGTTTTCCTTTGGGTATCCCCTATGAAGGGCTTCATGAGGTTCGGGAAGAAGAGTAAGCTGAGTCCCAGATTTATTGGCCCTTTTGAGGTGTTGCTGTAATGACCCAACCTGTCGTTTTGTGTGTTAGGGTCCCGCTTCCTTAAATGAAACCTTCCATAGCCGCTATTCGTACTTTATGACTCACGGGAGAGGGTGGTTCGGGATTTGGGAATGAATTGGATGGTTTAGGACCACTTGGTTCCTTAAGGTTGGCCTATTTGGCCAAGTTTGACTTCGGTCATCATTTTGAGCAAACGACCTCGGGATCGTGTTCTGGCAGCTCCAGTAGCTACGTATGTTGATTGCGGACTCGAGCGTATGTTCGGCTCGGGTTTCTGATGACCCAGGAGCGTTTCGGCGCCCGAAATGGAAATCAGGATTTCCTTAAGTTTAGAATTTGGCCTGGAACGAGACTTCATGCTATCGGGGTCCGAATGAAATTCCGGGACCGGCATAGTTCTGTATAGTCATTTATGACTTGTCTGCAAAATTTGGGGTCATTCCGAGTAGTATAGACCCGTTCGGCGCAATGTAATGAATTCTAGAATTTCAAAGTTCTTAAGTTTGATTAATTTGGTTTTGGGGTTGAATTTTGAGTTCCGTTGTTGTTTTTCATGTTCCGGAAGTTCGAGCGAGTCCGTATCATGAATACAGACCTGCCGGTTCTTTTTGATGGGGTCTTGGGGGGCTCGGGGGTGTTTTAGATACCCGGGAGCAAAGTTAGAAAAACCAGAAAATTTTCTGTCTGGTTTCCTTCTCTACGATCGCAGAAGCAGGGATGCGATCGCAAATAAATAATTATGCTGGGCCATCCAATGTTCTCTGCGATCGCATACATCACTACGCGATCGCATAAGGTCCCCTTCCCAACTCTCTGCGAACGCAGACTCACCCCTGCGATCGCACAAGTCACCTACATACCCCCCTATTGCATGTTCCTCTCTGCGGTCGCAAACCTCACTCTGCGATCGCATAAGCCTACCTCCCTACCCTCTGCGATCGCATGCCCCATCTATGCGATCGCATAGTGCTTCCTGGGGGCCAGGGTCATTTGTTCTCCGCGATCGCAGGCCTGATGTCGTGATCGCAGTGAAGGTTTTCCTGGGCAGTATTTAAATGCTCAATTACGGGTTGTCTTCCTCATTAGTCATCTTTTACCTCCATTAGAGATCACCCAAGGTTTAAGAACACCTCCCACAACCACCCACTGAAGAGGTAAGCAATTCTCTCCTATTTCACACAATTATGCATGGAATTTAACGGGTTTAATTCCTAAAAGAAACAAAAATCATGAAATTTGGTAGGATTTTCTAGGGCTTTGATAATTAGTGAATTATCACTTTTTAGCCATGAATTCCTAAATAAATTATGTAATTACGATCCTTAGGCTTCGGGTAATTCATTCCTTCGAGAATTTTCAAAATCCGAACACGTGGGCCCGGGGTCGAAATTTCAAAAACCTTCAAAAATGCTATATTTTGGAATATCTTGTTAATTCTTATTCCTGGAGCATGAATTGATTAAATTATTCTATGTTTGGCTAGTTATGAGCCGTCAAGAGTAGTTTCAGAATTTCAGGCGCATCTTTTGATCGGGTCCTTGATCCGAGGAGTGGTTTTATCGAGGTGAGTCTCTTTTCTAACCTCGTAAGGAGGAAATTGTCCCTTTAGGTAACCTTGTTTGCTATGTGATCTTGTTTGGGGTCTACATATGCACCGAGTGACGAGAGTCCGTACGTAGTGGTTATTACTGCTTCGACCGAGTAGTTAGGACACATCATGTTCATTATTTCTTTTTCCTGTTGTATCATAGATATGACTTGTATACTTGTGTGATTGGTATTGTTGTCTTCGAATGTTGTGATACCTGACTTGATTTAAGTGTGATAAGAGAATCACGGGATGGGATCGGGCCATACACCACGACAAAGTTATGATAGATTATATTATGGGATCGGTGCGTACGCCACGACAGAGTGATGATTGATTATATTATGGGATCGGGCCGTACGCCACGGCACAGTGATGATTGATTATATTATGGGATCGGTCCGTACGTCACGGCGAGATTGAGACTACCAGGGTGGGGTCGGTCCGTACGCAACGGCGAGATTGAGACTACCAGGGTGGGATCGGACTGTATGCCAAGGCGAGATTGAGACTACAAGAGTAAGATCAGGCCGTACGCCACGGCGAGATTGAGACTACCAGGGTGGGATCGGGCTGTACGCCACAGCGAGATTGAGACTACCAGGGTGGGATCGGGCCGTACGCCACGGAGAGGTTGAGACTACCAGGGTGGGATCGGGGCGTACGCCACTGCGAGATTGAGTACCATATGGGAGCGGGCCATGCGCCATGACGGATACCAAACTTGTTTGATTTGAGCTTGTTATTTGATGCCGGATATTGATGTACTTGATTATTTGTTTTACTTGCCTACAGTTTTCTTTACATCCTGCTTAGTTTACGACTGTTGGACCTTAGTGAGTATCGAGTCGACCTCTCGTCACTACTTCTTCGAGATTAGATGGGATACTCACTGGGTACATATTTATATATATGTACTCATGCTGCACTTTCTTTCCTTTTCTGTACTTGACTGTACAGGTCCGGAGGCTGGTCCATCTGATTCTCAGGCCGGTGCCAGATATTGATAGCGTTGTCAGACTTCACGGTGAGCTGCTTTCCTGGCGACTTTCTAGCAGCACCCTGGAGTTTCTTTTGTTATGCTCTCTGTCTATTTCATTCAGACTGAGACCATGTATATGTTGTAGTCATTGTATATTCAGTAGTTGCCCGTGACACTAGTTCCTGGCACACGCGCGGTATATATTTGTGGGGTTTTGGGATGTATATCTATGTGTATGTTTTATTTCGGCCTTGTATCTACTATGATGTTACCTTCACTCAAGGCTAGTATCATGTTAGTTGTTATAAACTGGTAATCATTGACTCGTTTGATCGAATAGGAGGGGTATCACTTAGTGAAAGTTATATCGGCTTGCCTAACCCCGCTGTTGGGCATTAGGATTTGGGTCGTGACAACGTGGTATCAAAGCCCTAGGTTAACATAGTCTCACGAGTCACGGGAAAACCCAGTAGAGTCTTGCGGATCGGTACGGAGACGTCTGTACTTATCTTTAAGAGGCTACAGGGTGTTAAGAAACTCCTTTTGTTCATATCCTATCGTGCAACCGATGATGTACTCAAACCTGTTCTTCTATTCTCTCACAGATGGTGAGGACGCGTGCTTCTCATGTTCCTGATCCAGGAGAGGCTGCTATCCCCGCCGCTCGACGCCGTGGTAAGGGCAGGGGTAGGGCTCCTGTTCGTAGGAGGGGGCGAGGGCGTCCCAGAGCTGTACCGATTGCACCGATTGGGGATCCTTATGTTGAGGACCAAGATGAGTTGCCTCCAAGGGTTCTACCACCAGCTGACTCTATGACGACGTCGGGCTTCCAGGAGGTCATGGGCTGTATGCTGAGGTTCATGGATACTATGTCACAAGCAGGTATACTTCCATCAGATCCTGCTACTTCTCAGGAAGGAGGGGGAGTTCAGACCCCTACTGCTCAGGCTACAGGACTAGCAGCAGCAGTACCTCGTACTCCAGATATTCCACCAGTGATCGCGGTTCATCCTGGGTGGCAACACTGGAGCCCATGACAGTTGTAGAGATAGACCAGCAGAAGCTGCTGGGTAGATGGACCCAGTTTCGCCCTGCGACCTTCGGGGGTGAGTGGGGAGATGNGGGGAGAGGATGCACAGGATTTCATCGAGAGGTGCAGGGACAGACTGCACAACATGAGGATATTAGAGTCACATGGGGTAGATTTCACGACCTTCCAGCTTGAGGGCAGAGCTCGCCGCTGGTGGCAGTCTTATGTACTCAGTAGACCAGCAGGGTCTCCACCGGTTACTTGGGAGCAGTTTACTCAGTTATTCTTGGACCGATACATTCCACCGTCTGAGAAGGAGGAGCTGCGGGGTCAGTTTGAGAGGTTAGAGCAGGGGCAGATGTCTGTGTCAGATTATGAGGCCAGGTTCTCAGAGTTGTCTCGCCATGATCTCATGATATTGCCCACAGATGCTGAGAGGGTTCGAAGGTTTGTGGCAGGCTTACATCCGGGTATCAGGACTTCCATGGCCAGAGAGGTAGAGATGGGTACCCCATATCATCTTGTAGTCGAGATAGCTCGATGTATCGAGGGTTACCGTGTGAGGGGCAGGGAGCAAGGTCAGCCAGGTCAGCAGGGTCAGCAGGACAAGAGGCTAGGTTTGCAGGCGACTTCCGAGGGGCTCCAGCTAGGGCCAGGGGTCAGTACGGAGGTGTCGAGTTCAGCAGGCCTTCCTATTCAGCACCTCCAGTACCTCCTAGGGTTTTTCCAGTCAGGCCCCAGTTTAGCGCCATGCCAGAGCACTCCTATCATCCTCCAGCCACCCAGAGTGCACCCAACAGTTATTCTAGCCATCAAAGATCCTCCAGTTCTTATCCCAGTGCTTTACCAGAGGATTCACACCGCTCTTCAGCTATTTAGGGTTCCTCCTCTTCAGGGCAGCAAGCAGTAGTGCCAGGGGGTTGTTTCGAGTGTGGGGATCTGAGCCACACGTGTAGGTTTTTTCCTAGGTATCGGGTCAAGGCCGTGCAGCAGAGCCAGCAGCCTATGATTACAGCACCAACAGCACGACCACCCAGGGGTGGAGGTCAGTATGGCAGGGTCCGTCCTAGAGGGGGAGGCCAGCCAAGAGGGGGTCGTTCAGCTCCAGCTCGTCTTGGGGGAGCTCAGTCATCAGGTGCTTCAGCCAGATTTTATGCTATTCCAGCCAGGGCAGACGCAGTGGCATCAGACGCTATGATTACATGTATTATTTTGGTCTGTGGTAGAGAGGCTTCAGTGCTATTTGATCCAGGGTCTACATATTCATATGTTTCAGCATTATTTGCCCATTTTATGGATGTTATTTGTGAGTCTTTGGGTTCTCCCTTGTATGTATCCACTCCGGTGGGCAACTCTGTAGTGGTAGACCGGGGCAACGACGTCTTGTGTGATTACTTTCTGTGGGTTTGAGACTAGAGCCGACCTGTTGTTGCTTGATATGGTTGATTTTGAGGTTATTTTGGGCATGGATTGGCTATCTCCTCACCATGCTTTCTTGGCCTGCCATGCCAAGACAGTTACATTAGCCATGCCTAAGTCGCCAAGGTTAGAGTGGAGGGGTGCTCCAATTAGTGCCTTCAGCCGGGTCATTTCCTTCATGAAAGCTTGGCACATGGTCGAGAAAGGGTGCCTGTCTTATCTTGCTTATGTGCGGGACACCACCGCCGAGTCTCCTACCATTGATTCAGTTCCTGTCGTTCGGGTGTTTCCGAATGTGTTTCCTTCAGATCTTCCAGGTATTCCTCCAGATCGAGATATAGATTTCTGCATTGATTTGGCTCCAAATACTCAGCCTATTTCTATTCCTCCCGATCGTATGGCTCCTAAGGAGATAAAGGAACTGAAGGATCAGCTTGAGGAGTTGTTGGCCAAGGGATTTATTAGGCCGAGTGTGTCGCTGTGGGGGGCTCCAGTCCTATTTGTGAAGAAGAAGTATGGGTCTATGCGGATGTGTATTGACTACCGCCAGTTGAATAAAGTGACCATCAAGAACCAGTATCCTCTGCCGCGCATTGATGATTTGTTTGATCAGCTACATGGTGCTCGTGTGTTCTCTAAGATTGATCTGAGGTCAGATTATCACCAGTTGAATATTCGGGCTTCTGATGTCCCGAAGACTGCATTTCGCACCAGATATGGCCACTATGAGTTCTTAGTGATGTCCTTTGGCTTGACTAATGCCCCAACAGCATTTATGGACTTGATGAATAGGTTATTCGGGCCGTATATCGACTCCTTCATTATTGTTTTCATTGATGATATATTGATCTACTCACGGAGCCTGGGAGAGCACGAGCAGCATTTGAGACTTGTGCTTCAGACCGTGCGAGAACAGAAGCTATATGCTAAGTTCTCCAAGTGTGAGTTCTGGTTAGAGTCAGTGGCATTTCTGGGGCATGTGGTGTCCGGTGAGGGTATCAAGGTTGATCCGCAAAAGATTGAGGCAGTTCAGAGTTGGCCGCGTCCTACTTCAGTTTCAGAGATCAGGAGTTTTCTGGGTTTAGGGCTTTTTTTTTCCATATCTTAGGAGAAAAATTCATCAGACTAAGATTTTTGATCCTAGGAGAAAATTCATTAGACTAGGTTTTCTATCTTAGGAGAAAAATTCATCAGACTAGGTTTTTTTTGTTATCTTAGGAGAAAGATTAATCAGACTAAGACATTTATCCTAGGAGAAAGTTCATCAGACTAGTTTTTTTTTCTCTTTTTTTTATATTAGGAGAAAGATTCATCAGACTAAGATTTCTATCATAGGAGAAAGTTCATCAGACTAGATCTTCTACCTTAGGAGAAAGATTCATCAGACTAAGATTTCGATCCTAGGGAAATGTTCGTCAAACTAAGTCCCTAATGAATTTTTCTCCTACGATAGAAAACCTATCCTGATGAATTTTCTCCTATGATAGAAATATTAGTCTGATGAATCTTTCTCCTAATATAAAAAAAAAAATAGAAAAAAAAACCTAGTCTGATGAACTTTCTCCTAGGATAAATGTCTTAGTCTGATTAATCTTTCTCCTAAGATAACAAAAAAAAACCTAGTCTGATGAACTTTCTCCTAGGATAAATGTCTTAGTCTGATTAATCTTTCTCCTAAGATAACAAAAAAAAACCTAGTCTGATGAATTTTTCTCCTAAGATAGAAAACCTAGTTTGATGAATTTTCTCCTAGGATCAAAAATCTTAGTCTGATGAATTTTTCTCCTAAGATAAGAAAAAAAAGCCCTAACCTTTCCTTTTACCATTCTTATGACCTTTGAAGTCGGGCTTTTTATGCCAATTCTTTGCATCAGCTTCACAGCTCACATTCGACTAGCGGTGCCCCTAGGGTTTTCACCAACAAGTCTCTCTCATTTATTTATCTCTGCTTACCACCGCCTTACAGTGTCCATGAAGGTTTTCACTAGTAAGACTCTCTCATTTTTCTTTTTCTTTTTTTTCCCTTTTTTTCTTTCCTTTGTGAGCAACTTGACAATATTCTATGTCGTGTGACAACTATTGCTCATTGCATGCGTCTCTTGGCATTCTTGACAGCTGATCAAGAGGTCTTTATTTAGAAGGTTGTTAGATATGGTTGAAAAGAATGGTCGGAATGAAGGCTTAAAGTAGACTCAAAATGAGGGGGTTGTAGCCTTACAACTCTTGGTATCGACTCTTTCAAAAGTAAAATAAAATATTCGCCCCAGTTTTCGATATTAGGGATTTTCGGATTTTTTTTGAATTCTTTTTTGGTTGGACCGAACCATGTAAGGCTGGATACGTATCCCTATTTAAAGGAATCAGGTCTAACGTAGTTCAAACATCTGACCTAGCTAATTTTTTCATCCTTCTTTTTCTTTGTCTCTCTTTGTTTTTTCTTTTTTTCATTTTTTTTTTTTCAAAACAAGTTGCCCCAGCTTTTAATTTTCTAGGGGCACAGACCTTTTACTGTTCTTTTCTTCTTCTTCCTTTTACCTGAGCTTTTTAAGAATTGCCCCAGTTTGTACTCTTGAAAAAACCTTTCTTTTGTGTTTTTTTTTCTACTCTTGACTCTAAACTTGATTCCAAAAGAGGGTGGTGAAAGAAAATAACACATACTCTAAATGAGTAACAAAGGTTATAAAGTGTTTGGGTAGTAGAAAAAGGGCCTCCTAACCTCGAGAGCGCCAAAACATATTATCTTTCTGCGATCATAACATTGATGAACATGTCTATCTTCTTGGTGTGTCGTGGTCGAAAGGCGCTTTCCATCTATTAATTTCAAACTTTCGACCAAGCTCCAATTGATTAAACATCATCAAGCCCGATTTTCACAATGATTTGAAGGTGGATTTTACTCAACCTTAATTTCAAAGTATTTCAACTCTTTATTCATCCTCAAAAGTGTTTTCTTCTAAGTTATCCAATTCAAGCTTAAATCAATTTTCTAAGATCTAGCCAAAAATTTTGCATGCATGTCGTATCACTAAAACTAGTTGAAAAAGAACTAAGCATGGGATGACACAAAAGGACAAATTGTATTTCATTGAGTAAAAAACAAGACAAAAAACTTAAAATCCAAGTTACAACCCTAAAATAACCCAGATAATGAAAATAACAACAAAACAGACATACAAGACTAACACAAACAAAATAGAGGGATAGAAGGGTTTGACTCAACAAAACAAATAAACTCTGGATCACAACCCTGAAATAACCCAGATAATAGAAAAAACTCCAAAACAAGCTACCAAGATTCCTTCCTAGTCAGGAGGGAATGGCTTTTCACTTTCTAAGCTTGACATTTTAGCCACAAATTTGCTCATCAGAATCACTATGGCCTTCTTCAATTTCAGTCGACAAGTTCCCGAGAGGATTCCCATACTCCATGTCACCACGCATCATCCTCACAAAGTGTGCATCATCATGTGCAAGTAAAGGATTCTGCGTGATATTCTGGGTGTCACTGTCTTGGATCACAATCAGGTTTTCTTGGATCATCCTTTCTATCTCCCTTTTCAAATCCTGACAGCTTTGAACATTGTGCCCCTGGGGCATTAGAATGGTATTGACACCTTTTAGAAGGGTCAAAGCTTCTTGCACGTGGGTCCACATGATTTGGACGAATAGGTGCAATCATGTGATAATGCTTTAATTTTTCAAACAAGCTTGCGTAGGACTCTCCTATTGGTGTAAAAGTAACTTTCAACCTTTGTTCCTCTCTATATCCCTGGCTTGGATGTGTTATAGGGCACTTGAAAATTTTGTAGAGGTTGGTAAAGATTTTGCAGTGCTGGTGGTCGCCTTCTGGGGTGTCTTGGTGACTGGACAACATACTCAGGTGGAGCAAAAGAGTACTGTTGATTCTGAGGTGGATAGTAGTGCTCAGGAGAATCATCGAAAAACAGAGGAGGTTGGTCATACCTTCGAGATGTTCTCCTAGGACCTCTTCTCAACCCTGTTGTCATATTGGTTTCTTCATGATTCTCATTTATGTCACTACAATTATCACATTCAATCTGGACAACCTGAGTTGCAGCTTTGAGAGCTGCTTGACTTATAATTCTGCCTGTCGTAAGGCCATTCTCTATCATTTCTCCCATTTTGATTGCTTTCGAGAAAACTTTGCCAATTGCGAACATCATGGTTTGAAAGTAATTTGGCTCTTGGGCCTTAAGGAAGACAATGATTAGCTCGTGCTCATCCATGGGTGGCTTAACTCTAGCCGCTTGCTCTCTCCATTTAATGGCATATTCCCTGAAAATTTTAGTTGGTTTCTTCTTCAGGTTGGAAAGGGAATTGCGGTCTGGGGCGATGTCGATGTTGTATTGGAATTGTTTGACAAAGGCCTAAGCCATGTCATCCCAAACATACCAGCGAGATGTGTCTTTATCCATAAACCATTCCGAGGCTACTCCCGTAAGGCTTTCCCAAAAATAAGCCATCAGTAATTCTTCATTTCCTCCCGCATCTCTTAGTTGATTACAATACCTTTTCAGGTGGGCTATGGGGTCTCCGTGTTCATCATACTTTTCAAATTTGGGAGTCTTGAAACCAAGTGGCAAGTGGACATCGGGGAACATACATAGATCCCTGAAGGCAATACTCTTTTGACATGCCAACTCTTGCATGTTTTTCAACTGTTTTTCTAAGCTATTCACTCTTTGGATCATTTCTTCCTGTGCCATCTTCTGGGAAAGCTTCTCAACTTTGCAGGAAGATCAAATAGGTACAAATGGTACTCAGGAGAGTGGTATTGTTCTTGTTGGGTAGCAAATTGTGACTCATAACTTTTGTTTTGTACTATTGTTGGTTGTGGGATAGTGAAGACGGGCATAACAGCATCGGTTGTCTGATTGGTGGTCAATGGAACACTTTGGGAGCACGCAATAGAAGTTCCAGCTGTAGTCGTACTTTTGGGGTAGATATTGAACCCAAGTGGACATGATTGATCAGACAATGAGACCAGAATGGCAATAGTCGAGATGGATGAGAACTCTGGGAAACTATGAGAATAAAAGGGTGGTCCTTGGCCATTAGCCCATGCTTGAAACATTTCAATCATTTTATGTTTCAGTACTCTATTTTTCTCAACCATAGTAGACTCTTGTTGAACTCTTTGACCCTGAGTCTCATGATTGCTCGTAACTGTTTCGATGTCGGTTATCTTTTTTTCCTTGGATTTTGTGTTGTCAGATTACCACAAACCGACCACCTCAAACTTTAGAGACACAATTAGTTATGTATGTGAGGTTTGTTTGGCATGCTTTTATAAATAATCTGAATTTTGTGTACACGTTCGCGTGACTCTTTTACGTTGAAGAAGAGAGGAGTTATGGAGCCGTGTTTGTTTATGGGAGGGGCTTTTTTATATATATCTGATTAGGTCTAGGTCTAAACATTATAGTTGAAACTATTTCTTGGTATTTTCAAAGATTATATTAAAATAAAATAGGTTCAAAGTAATATATCATTCTAAAAATACATAATATGTGAATTAAATTGAGAAATATGGAATTATTTTTTGTAATTTTCAATTTTTTGTTTAAAATAAAGTAAAAGAGTTAAAACTAGTTAAAATGACGATATTAGGCCTAAACTAAAGATTTAAACGCTAAAATATATTAAGGGTAAAAAATTATATGTCTACAACTACAAGTAAAAGTCTGAAAGAAATACAACTGTTTCGAAAGGAAATAAATAGTAAAGTGCATTGTCTAGAAGGGGACTCCAGGGTCTGCGGACGCCAGCAGATCTACCTTGGGTCTCGTATCGGATGAATCTAGCAGCTAACCTCACGATCAGCTCGGACCAACATCAAAATCTACACAGGAAGTGCATAGTGCAGTATCATTACAACAGACCCCATGTACTTGTCACGACCGCAAATCCTAACAGGTCGTGATGGCGCCTATCATGGAACTAGGCTAGCCAACCATCACATTACTACGCATTTATTCTATTATAATAATTCACAATTCAATAATAAACAGCAAACATAGCATAAAATAACTTTTTTAAGTCTTAGCACCCCAATAATAGTCTAAAAAACTCTAAACAAAACCTCCCGAGACTGGAGTCAACATGGTTACGAGCATCTACGAATAAAACTAACTCTGCTAATGTCTTAAATAAGTCTAGGAATGAAATGCCAAAACTAAATAAGGAAGGGAAATGGAGAAGATGTGGACACTGGACAGCTACCTCGAAATCCCGTAAGCTGCTGATAACGAACTCGGACGACTACTGCTATGAATCAATATCTGGATCTGCACACAGAGGTGCAGGGATTAATGATGAGTACGCCAACTCAGTAGTAATGAAAATAAATCATAGTCTGAGAAATACGAAACACACAACACATATACACCAATTCACAAAAAATCAGTAAAACACCAAGTCACCATAAAGTATTCATTAAGTACACAAGTTCGAAAACCAATTTCCAGAAATCCTTTGAAACAAGTATAATTTCAACATATATCTCAGAAAAATTCTCAGTAAAAGCCAATATGGAAAACGAAGTGAATCATAGTTCAAAACTGAGTAAAATCATCATAAATCTGCCCCTCGGGCCAAAATCATTTCTCGTATCAATTTCTTTCAGTATCAGCCCATCAGGCAACCTCACAGTCACTCAATATTAGCCCATTAGGCAACCTCACAATCCCTCAGCCCATCAGGCATCCTCACAATCACTCAATATCAGCCCCGCGGGCAATATTACTCATTAGGTACCTATGCTCACTGGGGGTGTGTACAGACTCCAGAGGGGCTCCTACAGCCCAAGCGCTATAACAAGCCACGTCATGGCATAAATCACACAAAATATAGGCCCGCAGCCTCATTCATATCATATCATCCTCACAGCATAGGCCCGCAACCTCACGTAGTCAGACAGTCTCATCATGCCCTTCAGGCCATAAATATACCAGGTTCTCGACCCAAAAATAGTGTTTTATTTTCAATAAATAGTATCAAAATACTCTGAGTGTCAAAACAATTTATCAAGAAAATGCTGAGTGAAAATACTAACGTATCAGTGAGGAAAATAGTAAAACATCCCCCAAGGGGTAAACATGTCGGCACTAGGCCCTAAACATGGCTTACAACCCAAATAATATCAAAATATAACAATACTATTAAGCATAGGCTTAAAAATCGGTTTCGTAACTCAATAGTTGCCTAAATAGGGAATATATTTCCAAAGTTCCAACCTTTGCATTCCAAAACCCGTGAAAGGGTTTATCGAACATATATCATTCAACACAACACATTTGGGATAGTTAATTCTAGTATGATCAATTTGGGGACTTACACAATTTTTTGTCGAACACCAGGGGTTTCGATTCTAAGAAGAACATGGTTTAGCCATACATACCTCAATTGATCCTCTTAAAACTTTAAGATGTTTCGGAATTAGCAACTTCAATCTATTTTAGCAATATGGCAAAAAGTTGAACACAAAATTAGGAAAACTACTGTAGTTCTAGCTCACTTGAGCATTCTATCAAACACTATGTGTTTATTAATGTTTCATGGCCCTTTATGAAAGATTACACCGACCCATTCCCCATTCTTTTCTATCTTTGATTTACAACTCCCCCACATACCTTAGAACCACACATGCATGCAAGGTAATCACCCTCATCAGCCATGAGTTACCTCATTAATGGCCCATTATAGTTACATTTTAATATTAAGAGTTTGGGTGATAGAATCTTACATCTTAGGAGAAGACTTAGGTGCCTCTCTTGATAATCTTCAAGAACTTAAATGAGAATTGAAGAGCAATTTTGATGAGGATTACTTTCTCCCTCTAGGACCTTCTCTCTCTTGCTCTAAGAATATCAGAAAATTACTTCAAAGTGGCTTAGTGTGGGTGTTTTAACGAAATTGGCTCGGATTTAAATATGATAAAATAGGAGCATCGACATAGATCTGCAGCCGCATATGCGAGCGCATAATGCTTTTGCAGTCTGCAAATGGGCCGCATAATTGGCCCTACGGAACTGGAAATTTTCTGCCTCGGTCTGCGACCAGTCTGCGGTCCGCAGACCTGTTCTGTGGTCGCATAATGCGACGCACAACTCCCACATGAAAAAGCTCAAATTCGGATATGCGGTCAAAGTGCGGCCCGCGAAATGGTTCTGCGGTTTTATAATGGGACGCAAAAATGACACCAAACATTGCCCAAATGACTGCCTCACTCAGCGGCGATTCCGTGGTCCGCAGAGTGATTCTACGACAGCATAATGTGCCGCAGAAATTCCCTATTTTTGCCAACATTTTCCTTTAACTTCTTTATGCACTGATCACTCCCAAATGTCCGAACTGCGGTGAGCTTGCGAGCCACGAAGAATTTCTACTATTATTGACTATACGTCTAGCTCGGCATCACATACTCCTGGTTTTCACGAAAAAGTTTACGGGACCTTACATCCTCCCCACTTAATTAAGATCATTCGTCCTTAAATGAGGTCAAGGTCCATTATTAGCCACTTATGCAACTCAGTTTTTTATATCACTCACCAGCAGCCCCAAATTTAACTAACTCCCTAGATTTCCAAAACATTTTCCAATGTTTCCTTTGAAACTAGGCCTATCCACCTATCAGAGAGCCCCAGAAACAAATCTTACAATATATGCACAACCCAACGACGTAACAAAACTCATAACAATATCAACCATGGACTCATAAGAAACATATATAACTCAAAAGATTACGTTTACATTAATTGAACAAGTGATACAAAATTTATAGGAAGTAACTTTATAGAAACTATTACCTGGCTACTCAAACAAATGAGGGTACTTCTTTTTCATTTCATCTTCTGCCTCCCAAGTGTCCTCTCAAGCCTGCTGGTTTCGCTATTACACTTTCGCGGAGGCAATATCTTTATTTCTGAATTTTCGGACTTGTCTATCAAGAATGGAAACAAGAATTTCTTCATATGACATTTCTTCGTTAACCTCAATGGTGTCAACTAGCCCAACAGCCAATGGATCTCCCACTACCTTCTT
Organism: Nicotiana undulata; assembly: GCA_005239495.1. NCBI lineage: Eukaryota > Viridiplantae > Streptophyta > Magnoliopsida > Solanales > Solanaceae > Nicotiana > Nicotiana undulata. The sequence continues at coordinate 8,848 of ML252899.1, read as the reverse complement.
CAGCATAGACACATGACATACCGGGTGTACTAATGACATCTCGAGTGGTAGCTCAAGCTTGTATGCCACTTGACTGATCCTTTGAATGATTTTGTACGGCCCGACATACCTCAGACTCAGTTTCCCTTTGTTTTCAAGCTGCATAATACCCTTCATGGGGGAAACCTTCAAGAATACCCAATAATCATCTTTGAATTCTAACTCTGTGCGACGAACATCTGAATAGGATTTCTGATGACTCTGAGCAGTTTTCAACCGCCCATTTATGATCTTAACCTTCTTTATGTCCTGATGCACGAGTTATGGCCCTATAAACTTAGCTTCCCTAATCTCGAACCACCCAATGGATGATCTACATCTCCTACCATACAATGCCTCAAACGTCTCCATCTGAATATTGGCATGTAAGTTGTTGTTATAAGAAAACTCTATGAGCGGAAAATGATCATCCCAGCTACCCTTGAAGTCAAGAACACAAGCACGCGACGTGTCCTCAAGTGTTTGAAAAATCCGCTCTGCTTGCTTGTCGATTTGTGGATGGAAGGTTGTGCTAAGATTCACTTGAGTACCCAACCCTTGCCGAAATTTCTCCAAATATTGGCCGTGAATTGAGCCCTTCAATCAGAAATTATTGAGACTGGAGTGCCATAAGCTTGACTATTTCCTTGATATACAACTAATCATACTGTTTTGCTGTGTCGGTAGATTTAACTGGAAAGAAGTGCACTGATTTCGTGAGTCGATCCACGATCACCCAAATATAGTCAAACTTGCACAGAGTGCGTGGTAACCCTACCACAAAATCCATATTAATCATTTCCCATTTCCACATTGGAATTTCAATGCTTTGTGCCAACAAACAAGGACGTTGATGTTCGACCTTCACTTGCTGACAATTCGGACACCTTGCCACAATGTCTGCCACATTCCTTTTCATGTCATTCCACCAATAGACTTCCTTGAGATCATGATACAATTCTGTAGAACTTGGGTGAATGGATTACCTAGAAGTGTGAGCTTCAGCCATGATCCTTTCCCGAATACCATCTATATTTGGAAGACATAGCCGCCCTTGATACCTTAGTGTATAATCACCCATGCCAAGAGTAAATCATGTAGTCTTATGTTTATGAATCCCCTCCTTCAGCTGTACCAACAATGGATTGATGTATTGTTTCTCCTTGACTTCCTCCATAAGTGATTATTCCGCTCTATTTTGCATAATCACCCCGCCATCACTAGAGTCCACACAACGAACACCCAAGCTAGAAAACTAATGAACCTCCCTGGACAACAGCCTTTGATATACCTCTAAGTAAGCCAAAGTACTATAATTTCCGGCTAAGAGCATCCTCCTCAACATTGGCTTTTCCCCGGTGATACAGAATATCGATGTCATAGTCTTTGAGCAACTCATGCCATCTTTTCTGCCTCAAATTCAATTCCTTATGTTTGAAAATATATTGAAGGCTCTTGTGGTCCATAATACATCCACATGGGCCCCATACAAGTAATGATGCCAAATCCTCAATGCAAAAACCACCGCCGCAAGCTCTAAGTCATGTGTTGGATAGTTCTTTTCATGATTCCTGAGTTGTCTAGAAGCATATGCTATAACCTTGCCATGTTTCCTCAACACACACCCAAACCCGATCCTTGAAGCATCGAAATATACCACAAACTCCTATGTTCCCTCTGGCAGGGTTAACACCAGCGCCATAGTCAATCTTGATTTCAACTCCTAGAATCTCCTTTCACAAGCATCGGACCATTGGAACTTAACCATTTTTTCCGTCAATTTAGTTAACGGAGAGGCAAGAGTATAAAACCCTTCCACAAACTTCCGATAATACCCGGCCAAACCCAAGAAACTGTGAATCTCTGTCTGAGTCGTGGGTCTAGGCCTATTCTTCATTGCTGCAATCTTTTGAGGACCAACCATAATTCCTTCTATGGAGACGACATGACCCAAGAACGTGATGAAGAGTCTGCAAAACAACTCTGAGATGATCGGCATGGTCCTTTCGACTTCGTGAATATACAAGAATGTCATCAATGAACACTATCACAAAGGAGTCAAGAAAAGGCTTGAAGACTCGATTCATAAGATCCATGACAGTTGGCGGGGCATTTGTTAGCCCGAAAGACATTAATAGGAATTCAAAGTGCCCATACCGGGTTCTAATGGTGGTTTTTGGAATATCTTGCTCCCTGATTGGTGATACCCTGAGCGTAAATAAATTTTGGAGAAATACATAGCACCTAGTAATTGATCAAACAAATTATCTATCCTTGGTAATGTGTACTTTTTTTATTATGACTTTGTTGGGTTGCCGGTAGTGAATACACATCCGTAGTGACCCATTTTTCTTTCTTACAAAGAGGACCAGTGCTCCCCAAGGTGAAACACTCGGTCGGATGAAACCCTTCTCTAACAAATCCTTCAATTATTCCTTTAAATCTTCCGGTGACATTCGATAGGTTGGAATATATATAGGCTGAGTGCCTAGAATCACATCAATCCCAAAATCAATCTCCCTATCTAGTGGGATCCCAGGGAGCTCATCCGGAAAGACATCTGGGAATTCATTTACAACTGGCACAGACTCATGTGTAGGTGCCTCAGCATCGGTGTCCGTAACCCGGACCAAATGGTAGATACACCCCTTGTTAATGATCTTCGTGGCCTTAAGGTAAAAAATAAACCTATCTTTTGGCACCACCTTATCCCCCTTCCACTCAACTACTAGCTCATTAGGAAATTCAAGCCTCATAGTTCTAGTTCGGCAATCTATCTTGGAAAAACATAAATAAAGCCAATCCATCCATATTATTACATCAAAATCAACCATCCCCAATTCAATGAGATCGTCCATGGTATCCCGACCATGTTCCCTTAACAACACGATCTCTATAAACCGGCGCGACTGTAATAGACTCACCAATCAGAGTAGATATAGAAAACAGGTTCTATCTAACCTTACATAGCAACAAAAAGGGTAACATACGACAAGGTGGAACCGGGATCAATAAGAACATATGCATCATGATATTGGACAGTCAATATACCCGTGACAACATCTGGAGAAGCCTTTGCACTCTGGCGACCACTCATAGGATAGAAACGGCTGGGTCCTTCTGAACTCAGCGCACCACCCCTATCTGCACCACGCCCTACTGGTGCTGGAGAGCCTCGAGTTGGAGGGGGTGCTGAAGATATAGCAGTTGCAGGACTAGATGGTTGTGTTTTTCCCTTGCCCGCACCCTGGCGGGATAAACGACACTCCCTTCGAATATGGCCTCTCATTCCGCAACCATAACATACAGGCAGGTCCATGTAGTACATTCCTAAATGCATCCTCCCACATTTGGGGCATGGGGGCCTCCATTGCTGCTGGGATCTCCCTCTTGACCGGCCCTACTGGTGGGGTCCCCTATTGCCCTGATTGGGCATGAAACGACTCCACTACTACTGACTGGGACATGATGGCGGTGCACTGGTTGATAACTGAGCAACAGACTGGGATGGCCCTTATGACCCTCCCCTAAAGGCTGATCTTTCCCTACTAAATGACTCCTTGAAGTTGCCCGCGGACCGGGCCTTACTGCTACCTTCTCGCTCCAACCTGTTCTTTACATTTCGGTCCTCTGTAGCTTGAGAACATGCCACCATCTTACCATAGTTCATATCATAATCTAAGGCAGTTGTGGTAGCTGTGACAGCCTCATTAATAACCAAAGGTCTAAGGCCATGCATAAATCGACGCACTCTGGCCTCCATAGTCAACATCATGTGAATAGCATATTTTGACAAGCGCACGAACTTCATGTGATACTCCCAAAAAATCTTACCCCCTTGCTTACGATTATCAAATTCTATGGCAGGCTGCCCTAGTCTCGGTAGGCAAGAAATGGTCCATAAAGGCATCAATAAACTCACTCCACCTCGCTGGAGGGCTCCCCTCCCTCCGAGAGTCCTCCCACAACTCAAACCAATAATATGCCACCCTTTTCAGGTGGTAGGCAGCCAACTCCACTCCCTCCGTCCCAGTAGAGCGCATAATCCGGAGAGTCTTATGCATCTCATCAATAAAGTCTTGTTTGTCCTCTTCGGGATTAGCACCGGTGAACACTGGAGGATCCAACTGTAGAAATCTGTTCACCCTAGAACTGATAGGATCCCGTGGTTGGCTAGAAGATGTGGGTGCAACATTAGATATTTGGGACTGAGAAGCTACTATCTCAGTCAGCATCTAAATAGCTCCCCTAAGATCCCCATCAGAAATACAACAACCGAAAGTTGGGGCTGAAGATGGAGCAGGAATATCGGGCAGAGGAACTGTCGCACCCTCAGGAGGTGTACGACCCGGGGTGGCCTGGTCAGGTATGGTGGAATCAGGCAGTGGAGAAATCGAGGAATTATCTTCACCCCTCGGGTATTCACTCGCATCATCAATTAGAGAATCAACAACCACTCCTGGGGTGGCATTGGCTTCTTGGCAAATTCTTGCTTTCTTCTTAGGGGCATATACTGAAAGTTAAAACAATGCATGATTTGGGGGGGGGGGGGGGGGGGGAATAGTCGCACAATTAGTTTCATCACATGATCCAGAATATCAAAGAAGGGTATTGTTACTAAATGTCCAAGTAACCTCCAACTTATGGATGGTGTCGACAACACACCGTTAAGAAGACTCTATTAGACACGACTCCGAGATATCGTAGGACACTTTAAAACCTTAGGCTCTGATACCAAGTTTTTCACGCCCCAACCTAGGGACCCGGTCGAGCAAGCATGTTCAACACTTCCTACCCAACTCGCTTATGATCAAGAGAAGGCATGCTACCGTTAGTTAAATAGTGGAAAGATCATATATATATAAACATTACTAATTCATTTCACTTCATTTTGCTACATCATAGTTAAGTTCCCAAAATACATACACTTTACGATTTAGTGGAACAAGAGTCCAAAACACACATAATCCGTCTGACCTTTCTAGAACCCATATACTACCAACATAACGTCTACCGAGCCTCTAACGATACAAAAGATAGTTATGATAAAGCCGGCAACAAGGCCCCGACGATACCTCAAAACGTGACAAAAATATGCACAAGAGATACAATACATGACCCCGGGATGAAATGGGGCTCAACAAGACTTCTGAGAAGAGGATCAACACTATCTGTTATGGAACCACCTATATCCATTTAAATATGTAGCGCCTCGGCAAAAAGGATGTTACTACTGTCGAATAGTACTAGTATGTAAAGCTAAAATACCATCCAAATAGAATGAACAATAATACAAGGGGAAAAGAAGACATGAGTTCAATAGGAGCTTCAAACAACACCTAAACATCATGTAAGGGTCACATAAGTTCTAAATCAATTTCTATCTTATTAGGTTTGTAATCTAAGTTCCATGTGCCACAATCCACAATGCAACCGTGTTGTTCGATGCAGTCCGATCTTGATCCGATCGGCTAGCTCATCTCATTTGAGACATCAACCATATCCATAATTTCAACCATCATTTCCGGCACAATTACCACCATGTGTGCAGCATGGCATCCGATCACGGCTCGGTCGGCTAGTCCATCTCATTTGAGACATCATTGTTTCAATCAATCATCTCGCTTCACATTTCTTTCCCATCTTTCAATACATTGGCACAAGTGGCCTCATTTTACTAAGTCGTTCTTGGCACTTAGCCATATTATATAATTCTAGGTTCCCTTTTTACACATCGAATAACATTATCTTCAGGAACAATAAGGACTATCATGTAATTTATTTGTACACATAAGGGAAAGACTTGGAAAATCCTAAACACATAGAGGTCTTTCATACAAATTGGCATAACAACCTTTATTAGATTTTTGACATAAAGTATTAACCCTTCTCAACACATATTCCACATGTTTGCACATATCCTCGAAGGTCAAGATGACATGAAAAGCATTTAGTACAATTATCGAACATATATCATTCAAGACAACACGTTTGGGATAGTCAATTCTAGTATGATCGATTTGGTGACTTGTACCAATTTCACGAACACAAGGGGTTTCAATGGGGTTTAGCCATAAATACCTCAATTGAGCCTCTTAAAACTTTAAGATGTTCCGGAATTAGAAACTTTAATATATTTTAGGAATATAGCAAAAAATTGAACCCAAAATTAGGAAAACGATCGTAATTATAACTCACTTGAGCATTCTATCAAACACTATGTGTATATTAAGGTTTAATGGCCCTTTTTATGAAAGATTACACCAACTCATTCCCCATTCTTTTCTATCTTTGATTTACAACTTCCCCACATACTTTAGGGACACATGCATGCAAGGTAATAACCCTCATCCCCAATGAAATACCTCACTAATGGCCCATTATAGTTACGTTTTAAATTTAAGAGTTTGGGTGATAGATCTTACCTCTTAGGAAGAAGACTTAGGTGCCCTTCTTAATAGTCTTCAAGGTTTTAAATGAGAATTGAAGGGAAATTTGATGAGGATTACTTTCTACCTCTAGGACCTTCTCTCTCTCGCTCTAAGAATATCAGAAAATAGCTTCAAAGTTGTTGGTGTTTTAACGAAATTGTGTCGGGTTTCAAAATGAGAAAATAGGAGCCCCGACACAGATCAGTGGTCGTTAATGCAGCCACATATTTCTTCTACGATCCGCAAATGGGCCACATAATTAGTCCTCTGGAATTGAAAATTTTCTACCTCGGTCGGCGACCAGTCTGTGGTTGCATAATGCGCCACAGAACTCCCACATGACAAATCTCAATGTCGAATATGCGATCAAAGTGCGGCCGCAAAATGGTTCTGCGGTCGCATAATGGGCCGCAAAAATGACACAAAAAATGGCCCAAATGACTGCCTCACTTAATGGCTATTCTACAGTCCGCAGAGTGATTCTTCGGCCGCATAATGGGTCGCAGAAATGCCCAATTGTTGCCAACATTTTCCTTTAACTTCTTTATGCACTAATCAATCCCAAAAGTCCGAACCGCAGCAAGTTTGCGAGCCGTTTCTACTATAATTGACCTCTACACCTAGCTCGGCATCACAGACTCCCAGTTTTCAGGAAAAATTTACGGGGCCTTACAGTTTGCCAAAATATTGACCGAAGTCAACTTAAATGAATTTTTAGGGGAAATTCTTATTTTTATCAATTTTTAACATATAAGACATCCGAAAGAACACCCGGATTCGCACGCAAATTGAGGATGGCTAAAATGGGGTGTTTGAGACCTCGAAACACATAATTAGGTTCTAAAATATAAGATGACCTATCAGGTCATCATATTCTCCACCTCTAAAACAACCGTTCGTCCTCGAACGGACATAGAAAAGTACCTGGGCTGGTTAAAAGATGTGGATATATACTCCGCATATTTGACTCGGACTCCCATGTATCTCCCTCGACGGGCTGACCTCTCCAATGCACTCGTACTGAAGGATAACTCTTAGACCTCAACTGTCGAACATGCCGAGCTAGAATAGCCACCGGCTCCTCCTCGTAAGTCAAATCCTTGTCCAACTGGACAAAGCTAAAATCTAACACGTGGAATGGATCGTCGTGATACTTTCGGAGCATGGACACATAGAACACCTGATGCACTGCTGATAACCCCAGTGGCAACGCAAGCCTGAAAGCCACCTCCCCCACTCTCTCCAGAATTTTGAAGGGTCTCATATACCTAGGGCTCAACTTGCCCTTCTTTCCGAACCTCATTACACCCTTCATGGATGATACCCCGAGCAACACTCTCTCCACGATCATGAATGCAACATCACGAACTCTACAGTCGGCATTACTCTTCTACCTCGACTGAGCTGTGCGAAGTCGATCCTAAATAATCTTGTTCTTATCCAATACATCCTGTACTAGGTCTGTACCCAACAACCGAGCCTCCCCCAACTCGAACCACCCAATCGACGACCGTCACCGCCTACCGTATAATGCCTCATAGGGTGCCATCTGAATGCTCGACTGGTAGCTATTGTTGTAGCAAACTATGCAAGGGGCAAAACCTTATCCCACGATCCTCCGAAGTCTAAAACACATGCGTGGAGCATATACTCCAATATTTAAATAGTTCGCTCGGACTGTCCGTCCGTCAGACGATTAAATAATGTGCTTAACTTAACACATGTACCCAACTCATGATGTACTGCCCTCTAGAAGTGCGAGGTGAATTGCGTACCTCGATCAAAAATAATAGACACGGGCACACCGTGAAGACGGACGATCTCGTGAATATAAATCTCTAACAACCACTCCGAAGAATAGGTAACTGCCACAAGAATGAAAAGCGCTGACTTAGTCAGCCTGTCCACAATGACCCAAAAGACATCGAACTTCCTCTGAGTCAGTGGGAGTCCAGCAACGAAATCCATAGCGATACCACTGAGGAATCTCTATCTCCTGAAGCAATCCACCAGGCCTTTGATGCTCATACTTCACTTGGTGACAATTCAGTTATCGAGCTACATAAGCAAATTGTCACGACCCCAAATCCTAACAGGTCGTGATGGCGCCTATCGTGGAACTAGGCTAGCCAACCATCACCTTACTGCGCTTTTGTTCAATTATAATAGTTCACAATTAAATAATAAGCAAGCAACCACATCATAATTAATATAATTAAGTATTAGCGTTCCCATATTAACCTAAACAACCTCCCAAGAACTGGAGTCAATAGTCATGAGCATCTAAGAATAAATAAATCTAACTCTGCTAAAACTATAACATATGTCTCTGAATCAAATGCTAAAGCTAAACAGGAAGGGAAATGGAGAAGCTGTGGACGCTGGACAGCTACCTCGAA
>ML252898.1:51115-97633 GCA_005239495.1 Nicotiana undulata | reverse complement strand
AAAGGTATGTTAAGGCTAAGCTCTGTCCTTCCTTTTAGCACGAATTCTGGGAAATTCCTAAGAGGCCAAATGTGGTAATTTACTATTCTATTGCTAGAAAGACCTTCTGAGAAAGGCATTGGTATCGTAGCTAAAGTATTTTCATGATGCTATTGGGTTGATATTCAACTCGTTCGGTTAAATAGGGTATTCGACATCTATATATGTCATTTTGTCGGCTTTCTTAACTATATGTCCATATATATGAATTCTTATTCGTATTTGGGTTGTGTGACTTAAAAATAAAGGCATTTAGTATTTGCGATCAGTCCTTCTTCCTTGTTAAAGTGTATTTTAAAATATCTAAAGTGATACGTCGATTTCTAAAAATCTCAAATATAATTTTTATGTTTAAACTACTAAAACACTTGATTTTTGAAATACTTTCTTTTACTAATTATCAAGAAATCAGGTATAAGGACTAAGTGAAGCACCTTAAGCTTTTTATGAACATCTTCAGAGTTAAGTTATCTTTCTAAAAGTCGAGTTAAGTTTTCAAGCTTATTCAACAAAAAACATATGAGGTTCCACGAGACATTTGTATGCGATACGAAGGTGATTATGAGATTATGAGAATGATAGGTTGAGGAGCCGGTGACCATTTTGGATATGCATGTTCGAAAGCTAAGGTCAAAGAACATTTCTTCCGTGAAGGTATTGGGAGACCGAGCATGATAGGTGCAACCGTTATCCTTATCTTTTCACCACCTCAGGTATGTCTCTATACTCGTTCGAGGACGGACGATTGTTTTAAAAGAGGGAGGGTGTAAATATCCGGCCAGTCGTTTTGAGAGTACTAGCCCCAATCCCCTATTTACTGCTTCCCCCGTATCATTTTATGTTTATGTGACTTGACGGGAGGATTTGTTATTTTCGTTTTGGAGTGAAATGGGACACTTAGTCCCTAAAATGGAACCTTAAGTTCTATGAATTTGACCGTAGTTGGAACTGTGTGAAGACAACTCTAGGATGGAGTTTCGTCGGTTCCATTAGCTGCGTTGGGTGATTTTTGACTTAGGAGTGTGTCGAGATTGGGATTTGGAGGTCCGTAGCTGAATTAAGCTTTAAAGGGAGAAAGTTGAATTTTTGGGATGTTTGACCGGGAGTGGAATTTTTGATTCCGGGACCGGATTTTGATTCTGGAAGTTGGAGTAGGTTCGTAATGTCAAATATGACTTATGTGCAAATTTGGGGTCAATCAGACGTGTTTTGATATGTTTCAACATCAGTTGTAGAAGTTTGAAGTTTCAAAGTTCATTAAGCTTAAATTGGCGTGCGATTCATGTTTTTGTTGTTGTTTGATGTGATTTGAGGGATTGACTAAGTTTGTATGGTGTTTTAAGACTTGTCGGTATGTTTGGTTGATGTCGCGGGGGCGTCGGGTTGATTTCTAGGGGTTAATAGATCATTTGGAGTTGTGTTGAAATTGCTGAAGCTTTCCAGCTTCTGGTGTCATCGCACCTAAAGTGATATTGGCCATAGGTGCGGATACGCACGTGTGAGAGGAAGGTCGCTGATGCGGCCCTGGACTAGGAAGTCAGTGGTCGCAGGTGAAACATAAGGAGTGTAGAAGCGGAGCTGCTACGTGTCTTAAATGCGTATTTGAAATCTGTGTAGCATGCTTAGTTGAATTCCTATATGTCCTTGATTTGTATTAGTCTTAAAATGTAGGAGTCTTGATGCTAATTGTTGTTTCCATCGGTTTCGAGTCGTGTGTTTACTTTTGGGACTACGAGGCGGTACCTCAGGATATCCCCCCCTACACATTTACTTTTGGGACTACGACAAGGTACCTCGGGAGATCCCCTTGCCTATTTACTTTTGGGACTACGAGGCGGTAGATCGGGAGATCCCCCTGCTAAATATTTACCTTTGGGACTACGAGACGATATCTCGGAAGCGCCCTATTGTTTACCTCTATGTGTTGTGTTGTACTCTTCTGTAAATTCTCTTGGTTAATCTCTCAGCCTTTTATCATATTGTTATATATTCTATCTTATTAATATATCCCAGTAGGTCCCTGAGCTTACCTCGTCACCACCCTACCGAGGTTAGTCTTGGCACTTACTGGGTACCGTTGTGGTGTACTAATGCTACTCTTCTGCACATGTTTTGTGTGCATATCAGGTACCTCTTACTAGCCCGCTATTAACTGAGTGTACTTGCTGCTGCCGCAGAGAATTCAAGGTATATCTGCCAGCGTCCATAGACCTCGGAGTCCCCCTCTATTCCCTCATATGTTGTTTTCTTTCAGTATTTTCCTTAGACTCTGATGTATAAAGGCAGTTAAAACTTATTCTTAGAGCTTGTGACTTGTGACTACCGGGTTTTTGGAATATTGTTATACTCGAGTTGTTGGCTACTTGTACATGTCGAGCGACATTCTTCAGTAATATAGTTATCTGTTGAAGTTTAGTTGTTAAATTCTGTAATTATTTCTGTTATTTCGAAATTGTTAGGCTTACCTAGTCGTAGAGATTAGGTGCCGTCACGACATCGTACGGATGGAAATTGGGTTGTGAAAACCAACTACCCTTACAACAAGCTTAATGGCGAAATATTACACCATTCCACTAAACTAAACAAAATAAAGCACACCTCTAACAGAGACAATTAAGAAAGCTATATACATAACCGTTTGATCAAAATGTGATAATCTTTGGTTAAACTAATTAATCAGTTATTAGAAAGAGTTAATACTGGTTAAAGCTATCAATAAATGTGACAAGACACGGTAATATGCAAGAAGCACCAAATATTAAATAACATTAAATGTTAATAAATGTAAATAAGAGGAAAGATTCACCTAATATTGAATAGGGTGAAGGTTTCCTTTCTCTGACAATGATGAATGACAAGAATATGAGAAGATATTGTGCATGTTCTTGGATCTGATGGAAATGACAATAGATAATCCACAAAAGGTTGAATCTGTTCAAAAAGTAGCTTTTTTGTATTTTCCTAGAGAGCTTATCCTTTTGAAGTGTTATTATCATATAGAATATTACATGTCTTTTCCCTCATCTTTCCTTATATTTATATGGGATATTCCCAATGAACCCTAAAGTACAATCAGAGATAATATTCGACAGAATATTCCCTCGGAGGATACCAGAACAAAACTAGCTGTTATGCCTAACTTCGCTACTCGACCTCAGCGGTGATTGGTCGCTAGGCTGTTCGGTTCATTCGACCACGGGTCGACCTCTACCATACCACTCATAATGGTTTGCGGGTCATTCATAATGTCTTTTTCTATACGGCTTAATCCTCAATCTGATTTTGACCCATACAGTTAGTCTCTATGCTTACAGAGTTCGTCCTTTGGTCGACCTTGTTGAGCGGACTTCGTCGGTCGTAATCCGAAAATTCAGATGGAGGGAATCGAGTGGAAAGGATCTTGCACGATATGGAAACATGGCACTTTAAGAACGAAAACTCATTGTGACATCAGCCTAGAGTGACATCACTGCTACAGGAATCATCATTATGCGTCTTCCCAACGCGCCGCATCGCTTCCGGTCCCTGTCCTTTCGATTCATGTGCACCTCATGGTTGGTGTTCTCGGTTTGAGTGCCTGTTCTCTATAAATATGGGTGGATATATCCCTGAATTAACCTTTTCATTTTTTCCAGTTTCTGAGCCTTCACGCTTTCTTCTCCTTCTTGTGTTCTTGCCTTAATTGCCTCCATTTTCAAACTTTGTGATTCGAGTGGCCCTTATTTTTTCTGCCTCTCTTTTAGTTTGTATCTTCAGCACTCATGATTGACCAAAGATTGTTAACAATTCTCATGATTCTGATGTTTCACCTGAACCCACACCCTTATCAGTGAGGATGCCCCTTCACGAAGATGATGCCGCTGTCGTTGCTAAGGACGATAGTTTTCCTACTATGGAGGAAATAATTCCTCGCAATGATAAAGCTAGGTCAAATTTCTTGAAAAGAGGTATAGAGGAGATTGAACCAGTGCTATCTGAACTGGACGCATCCGCTTTGGCCGACCTTAGGGCTAAATACAACATCCTAGCCCATGTTGACTTGGTCCCGACAGGCAGTGACGTAGTCCATATCCACCGCCCTGGGTACTGCACCTTTTACACGTACCCGTTCTGAGTGGGCTATTCTCTTCTTCTTACTCCGTTGGCGGAGGAGGTTTGCCGATATTACAACATCTGCCCAACCCAACTCTCTCTATACATTTATAAGATTTTTTTGAAGTAGATAAAATACGCGGAGCTGGCCAACCGCGGGGTTTCTATTCGTCACATGCAACATCTATTCGCATCGAGTATCCTTAGAGGTACGATGCTGCATCTTCTCCATCGCGGGACCAAAGGGCTGGTCGTGAAGATGGATGATAGGGCCAATCGTCGTTTCTGGTTCCACTTCTTTTACATTAAGACTGAGCGCATGGTGGCGAACCCCGGCGAATTCCTTCAATGTGGAACTTTGCCCGTAAGTGTCTCTATTAGCTGATTTCTCATTTTGTTTTGTTTTGTTGACAACCGAACCGATCCTCTTCTTCTTTCGTGCAGCTGAGAGAGAGCCTCCTACATTAATCGCTGACATTCGGGCCTGGGCGAGCCAAATTTTATCCCACACAGTGGGGATTCGTTAGTGGTCGTCGTTCAATAAGAAGTTCGGTCGTAAATCGTCTCCGACTAGTAAGTTATTCAATTTGACCCTCTATTTATTATGTGTTAATGTCATTTTCTTTTCCCCTCCTTCCTTTAAGTTAAAACTCTTTGTTGTCAGGTCATAGGGCTTGAAATAAGACGAAGGCTCCTTATCCCGCCTTCTGTCAGGCGGGTGCCTCTACGGGGTCGTTGCTTGCTGCGGCCGCAAGTGAGCCTGCTCAGATTGCTGCTCCTTCCCAGACCTCGACCTTGCGTGGACCTAGCCGCCGAGTGACGGTCCCATCGTGGGGACTTCGACTTCCCCTGTTCTGCACTTGGTAGAGGAGTCATCGCCGAGCGAGGGGGAAACAGTTCTGTAACAAAGGAGAAGGATAGAGATTGGTGGTGAGATGGTGGGAACCAAAGAGTCAACAAGGGGTTACCCCGAACCGGCTACAGCTGTATCCGAGGGCGGCGTGTCCTTAGACACTGAGATTTTTCCCTTTCAGAAAACGTAGAAATAGCCGTCTTATCCAAAATAGTCGTGGAAAGAGGAGAACGAGATGAGGTAGCTGAGGTTATTCCGACGAGTGATCCATCGTTGTCGGGGCAAGCCAGCATCTCTTCCTCTGCCGAGGTGAGGGTAAAAAGTGTATCCTTAGATGGCTATGAGTCTTGCTCCAACATCGACCCTGAGGAGGTTCGAACACATAATGAAGGGTTCACTTGAGTGGAGGTAAGGATGGAGGGGACTACTCGCAACATAGTCATTCCCCTCGACCTAGACTTGTTGAAGCATACGGAGAGCATAGTCCCTTCTTTGGGTCTACTCTGTTCCCGTGCTGAGGATAGGTCATTACAAACGTTCGAAGACACCGTTCTATCGTTGGGCATATCAGGAATGGCATTGCGGGTAAGTTTTCAAGTTGTTTATCTTTAATTCCTCTCTTTTTCTCTTTTGTTTTTACTAACTTCTTTATTCTATTATTTATTTGCTAGACCCTTATTCTGGAGATTGAGTGCGCTTGTCAGGAAGAAAAGAGGAGGGATATCTTTAAGAGGATGGAGTCGAAGTACCGTGAGTACCATGCCAAATCGTGAGCTATGCCACCGACTTGGTGTGGATGGAAACTACCAATAGTTTAGGGATGAGCTGAAATATAAGGACGATAAACTCATGAGGATCATCCACAAATGCAACGAGCTTGAGGGGTTGCTCAGGACCAAGGAGGACGAGCTCAAGGTGAGAAGGGGGTCGCGGCTTAATGTGTCAATCTTCAGGCTCAAGTGGCATCCCTGCGGGCTGAACATGAGCAGTGTTCGACCCAGACAAATGACTTGAGTGGCGAGCTGGTTGAGAAGACGGCCGAGATAGGCAAGGTCAAGGAATCCAGGAAGGTAGCTTTGGAAAGAGTGGCGGCGACGGAGGAGGTCATTCATGTCCTTCGTTCTGAACGAGTGAGTGAGGCGGAGGCGGCCACGCTCAGGAGGCTAGGTTCGATGAACGAATTGGTTGGCTTGAAGGAAAGGTTTCCAATTTGAACGATTAGGTCTACGCTCTTGAGGTTGAGAGGGCGCAGCAGTTCGCTCGAATATCTTCCTCTCATATTTCCACCTTTCCTGACGTGTCATGGGACTTGTACGAGAAATGCATCCATGCTGAGGCCCAGTTAGACATATTTAGGGACTTGATGGCGGCAAGGAGAGTTAGCGTAGTTGAGTTCGAGGGTGCTCATGCCTAGGCGCGTGAAGCTCAAGTTGCCTATGGTTATGATCCAGCTACGCCGGGGACAGATAATGGCGATGAATTAGACGGGATTGAGCAGGGTGCTTGGTATGACGACGAGTACTTGGATGGTGAAGATGGCGATGGAGATTATGGTGGGAATGATGATGAGTAATACTTTGTAATTTGTCTTGTTTTTGTGGGGTCTTTTTGGCTCTTGTAAGATATTTTTGGATTCAAATGTTATTCTTGCTATACGTTTTTGCGTCTTCTATCTTTTCTTTGAATATTTTCTTCAAGTGACTGCTTTGATTAAAAGAATTGTGTCGGTATGAGCTATCGCGAACATGGTCGAGTATACATTTGATTGAATTTGGGTGAAGTCCCATGTTGCCACAATTAGCTCAAACGAGGCTAACAGTAAATCGAACTCGGGATAGGTCGAGTATAAGCTGAATTCGAGTGAGGTCGAACATTACTCTTTATTAACTCGAACGAGGTCGAATGTGAGTTGATTCGATCGAGGTCGACTGTCATTTAATTCGAGCGAGGTCGAATGTTGCTCTTGGTTAATTAGAATGAGGTCAAATGTGAGTTAATTCAAGCTAGGTCGAATGTTACTCTTTATTACTTCAAACGAGTCGAATGTGAGTTAATTCGAACGAGGTCGAATGTTTCTCTTGATTAATTTGACCGAGGATGAATGTGAGTTAATTTGAGCGAGGTAAAATGTTACTCTTGATTAATTTGAACGAGGTCAAATGTGAGTTAATTCGATCGAGGTCGAATGTTACTCTTGATTAATTCAAACGAGGTCGAATATGAGTGTCTTGATTGGTGTAGTGTTAAGCTTGGTGCGGTGTTAAACTTGGTGGAGACAGGCGAACATTATGTGTTCGCATACTTTGCTTGTATATATATATATTGGAGAAGTTTACATGTTTTTGTTTTTCAGACTGGTATTCCAGTCCCAGTCTATGTAGTCCCTTCATTGGTCGACCTGGAGAAGTATTTTAGGGGTTGGGCAATGACCTTGTGCTTGACTCTGAAATGCCCTCCCTGCCTCCTCATTAAAAATCTCCCTGAGAAACCCAATTAGGACAAAACTCAGGTGAGGGAAAAAGAGTACAACTCGGAGAACATCTTTCCTTAGAAGTTGAAGTACCTGAGTTGTACGACGTTCCAATTGTGTAATTTTCCTTCCATCGTTTCTAATTCGAACGACCCTTTGCCTGACGCCGCCGGTATAGGCCGTCCCAATTGGTCCCCAGTTTCCTTCCCGTGGATCCTTGCTTTCTTGTGTTTTGGCTTTAAGTACATATGCCCCGACTTTGAGCGGTATCACCTTGGCTTTTTTGTTATAGTATCGCTCTGCCTGTTGTTTATGGGCTACCATTATTACGTAAGCCATGTCTCTTCGTCCTTCGGCCTCGTCAAGGTCATGCCTTTTGATTTCGTCGTTGCTTGGCCTGCTCTCATGTGGGTACCTTAGACTTGGTTCTCCGACCTCGACCGGTATCAGTGCGTCAGTCCCATAGACTAAAGAGTATGATATTTCTCCTGTGCTTGTCTTTGGAGTTGTGCGGTATGTCCATAGCACTTCCGGCAGCAACTCCGGCCATAGTCCGTTGGCGATTTTGAGTTGTTTCTTCATGATATTCAGTATCGACTAGTTGGAGGATTCCTTTTGTTCGTTGCCCGCGGGATGATATGGCGTGGAGAGTCCTTTTTTGATATGCCACTATTCGAAGAACTCGGCGATCTTATTTCCCATGAACTGAGGTCCGTTATCACAACTGATTTCTTTAGGTATGCCGAAGCGGCATACAATACTCCTCTATATAAAGGCGATCACTTCTTGCTCGCGCATTTGGGCGAATGCACCTGCTTCCACCCACTTAGAAAAATAGCCGGTTAAAACTAAAAGAAATCGTATGTTAGCTCATCCTACTAGGAGGGAATCGACGATGTCCATTCCCCATTTGATAAAGGGCTAGGGCTAGGGCGAGGTGACTAGGTTGAGGTGCTCGCCCGCTTGGTGGATCATGGAGGCGTATCTTTGGCATGTTCGCATTTTTTAACGAAGTCGTCGGCCTCAATTTTCATTGTGGGCCAGTAGTAGTCTGCTCGTATGAGGCATCTGACTAGGGCTCGATTGCCGGTATGAGCTCCGCAGTGACCTATGTGGACTTCTTATAGGACGTGACGTGTCTGGTTTGGTCCTAAGCATTTTGCTAGGGGACCGCCATACGTCCTTTTTTATAGGTCGTTATTGATGACGATGTACCTGGTTACCTGCATTCGAAGCTTTTTGGCTTCTTTTTTGTCATCTGGAAGCACGACGTCGTGAAAATATGTGACAATACGGTTGTGCCATTCCCAAGTTAGGTTTATAGTTCGTACCTCGATTTGATAGATCAACGAGTGGAGGAGAGTAACCACGTTCCCTTTTTCGGTTATGCTTTTTGTGGGTGCTGCCGGTTTGGTGAGGCCATCTTCTTCAACATTTTGTGCTTGAGGTATTTGATCGAGCTGACATTCGTTGAACTTAGGTAATAACTTAAAAATCTCAGCCTGGTATTTCTGTAGCCATTGTTCCTTGACTTGGAAAGTCCTTATGACTTTATTGACGACGAGTTGTGAGTCACATTGTAGGACTACTCGTTTTTCTTCATACTTGAGTGCTAACTTTAGTCTTGCAATCATGGCCTCATACTCGGCCTCATTGTTAGTCATATCAGGGCATCTTATGGACTGTCAAATTACCTCGCCTGTTGGGACCTCGAGCACGAGTCCTAGTCCTGATCCCGATGAGTTAGAGGCGCCATCGGTATACGATACCCATATGTTGTGTGTTTTGGGGGAAGTACATGCGGCTTCCTTTTCGACTTCAGGCATTATTTTTGTGCTGATGTCGGCAAGCACTTGCGACTTTATCGACGTTCGCGGCTGATAGGTTAAATCGTGTTCACTCAATTCTATGACCCATTTGGCCAACCTGTGTGACAACTCGGGTTTGTGCAGGATACTCCTTAGAGGAAAGGTCGTGACCACTGAAATGGGGTGCCACTGAAAATAGGGTCTAAGCTTTCGTGAAGCTACAACTAAAGCCAGGGCTAGCCTCTCAAGGTGAGGGTACCTCATTTAGGCGTCGACCAAAATTTTGATAATATAGTAGATTGGAGATTGCGTACCTTTATTTTCTCGGACCAGGACCGCACTAACCACTATGTCGGACACGGCCAGGTAAATGAGGAGACGCTCCCCAAGTTCCGCCTTAGCGAGTAATGGGGTTGAAGATACGTATGCCTTTAGTTCCTTCAAGGCATCGATGCACTCAGATTTCCATTGGAGTCCATTATCTTTCTTGAGTACGCCAAAAAATTTGGGGTACCTATCGGAGGACCGCGAGATTAATCTTGACAGGGTAGCTATACGACCAGTCAATTTCTGCACATGCTTCTTGCTGGTCAGGTTCTCTGGAATGACTTCTATGGTTTTGATTCGGTCGGGATTGACCTCAATTCCTCGTTGTGATACTAAGAAGCCGAGGAATTTTCCCGAGGTTACACTGAAGGCGCACTTTTCGGGGTTCAATTTCATGCCATATCGTCTGAGTATGTCGAAGGCTTCTTTCATGTGGTCAATGTGATCTTCATTCCTTTTTTACTTGACTAACATGTCGTCTACGTAGACTTCCATGGTTTTGCCGAGCTGATCTTTGAATATTTTTGTCACCAACCTCTGATATGTCACCCTTGTGTTCTTTAATCTGAACGGCATCACCCTGTAGCAGTACGTCCCTTGGTGGATGATGAAAGTGGTCTTTTCCTGGTCTTCTTCCTCCATGCGGATCTGGTTGTAACCCAAGTAGGCATCTAGGAAGCTTAGTAGCTTGTGCCCGGATGTTGCGTCGATGAGCTGGTCAATATGGATTAGTGGGAATTAGTCTTTCGAGCATGCTTTGTTCATATCTGTGAAGTCTACGCACATCCACCATTTCCAGGTTCTTCTATTTTACCATGACCACATTGGCGACCCATTGGGGGTATTTTGACTCTCTGATAGAGCCATTTTCCATCAAAATTTTGACCTCCTCGCGGACAACGTCATTTATTGAGGAATTGAATTTCCTTCTAAGTTGCCATACCGAGGGGTAGAACGGGTCGGTGTGCAATTTGTTTGTCGCTATCTCCTTTGGGAAGCCTGGCATATATGCATAGGAATAAGCGAAAAAGTCTGCATTGTTAGCTAAACTTTGGTGTAATTTACCTGGTTCCTGGAGTTTGTGGCCAATGTAGGCCTTTTTGTTGTGGTCATTTTTGTCGAGCTGCATGGGGTCGAGGTCCTCCATAGTTGATCCTGTGGCCTCTATGATTTCAGGGTCCTTGATGACATCTTTCTCTTCGTCACCATCTGACCTCGGCCTTGTTAATTGTTATGTCTCTTCGCCTTTGCCCCTTAGTTGTTGGGTGTATGTGCAGTCTTGGGCGATGCGGTAGCAATCTTGGGTAGTGCGTTGTTCTCCACGGATGCTGAATAATCACAACGGGGTGGGAAATTTGATGACTTGATATACACTAGATGGGATGGCCCTCATGGCGTGTATCCAAGGCCGACCTATGATGGCGTTGTACGTTGTATCTTGATCCATGATGTGGAACGTAGTTTCCAAAGTGACACCACCCGCCAGGACGGGTAGTGTGATTTCTCCAGACATCCGCTCAACTACATTGTTAAAACTCTTTAGTGTGGTGAAACGTGGCACTATCCTATCCTCGAGCCTCATTTGTGCCAGAACTCGAGGGTGGATAATGCAGGCACCGCTTCTATTGTCGACCATAATGCGTTTTACGTCAGTATTTAAAATGTGTAAAGTAATAACAAGAGAGTCATAGTGAGGAAAGGCCAAACCGTGGGTATCTGACTCGTCGTAGATGATACTTTCTTCGAGGTCGTCATACAGTTCATGAGTGATTGACCGTTTTAGCTTGTGGGTGGTCGTGAATTTTACGCCGTTGATTGATGCGCCCTCGCCTCTTTCGATGATCATCTGGATGGTACAAGCTAGGGAGGGTGGTCTTGGTGGACCCTGATGCTATTAGCGTCCTCAAGCAAAATTTGCACTTACTTGGTCGCTCGAAAGTTCATTCAAATGTCCTTGGTGAAGCATGTACACGGCCTCTTGCCTTAAGGCAATGCAGTCCTCGATTTTGTGGCCTCGTTCCTTGTGGAATTCGCAGAGGGCATTTGACTTTCTGGTGGGATTTCATCTTTTTTGGCCACCTTAATTTTGGGCCGAGCTTCTCTAGGGCGTAGACTATTTCGGAAGGAGAAAGACAGAAATTGTGAGTAGATAGTAATGGAGGCATACCTCTTTTGCTTCAATGAGTCCCTGTTTGTGGCATGGATGGGCCATCGCCGTGACGAGGATATAGTATGTCGGCGGCTCTAACATATTGTTGGTTCCTGTAACGGTTGGGGTGTTAGCATGTATGGTCCCTTCTGTTATCGTTTATGCGATATTTCCTCGACTCAATTTGGACTGAGGTCAACCGTTGAGTTGGCCCGTTGAGGTCGTCTTCGCCAGCTCGTACTTTGGCGTAGTGGGCGTTGTGTATCTCGTCCCAAGTGGTTGGGGAATTTCATGAGTCTGCTTAACAGTACAATTTTCTTGTCGCCCTCGAACAACTCCTGTTTAACCCATTTTGAAAAGTTGCTACTGCCATCCCCTCTGATACATTTGGAAGAGTCATTCTCACACGATTGAGCGAGGAAGTCCCTTAGTCCTTCATCATGTGACTGTTTAATGGCGAATATGTCGTTCACCCTTGCCTCTGCTTTCTTAGCCCCGGCATGGGCAGTGACAAACTTGTCGTCCATCTCCTCGAACGTTTCTATGGAACAAGCAGGTAACTGTGAGTACCAAGTTAGTTCTCTCCCAATGAGGGTTTCACCAAACTTCTTCACCAATATGGAAGACACTTGTTCTTTGGCGAGGTCATTGCCTTTCACTGCAGTGACATAGTGGGTCACGTGATCCTCAGGGTCCGTCGTATAGTCATATATTTTCAAGTATGGTGGCATTTTGAAGGTTTTCAGGGTCCTTCACTATGGAGGTTTCAACTTAATTACAAGTTGATATATAATTTACTAATTCTATACAAATTAGTATTAATTGAGTATCTCTTGATTACCGCTGTTTAATTTGGTAACCGAATCCCACAGTAATCCCCCTCCCCTGTTCGTCTATGTGTGTGTGTGTGTGTGTGCCGAATCCCACAGTAATCCCCCTCCCTCGTTCGTCTCTCTCTCTCTCTCTCTCTCTCTCTCTCTCTCTCTCTCTCTCTCTCTCTCTCTATCTCTTTGTGTCATATTTTTCTTCTTTAGATCTTCTATGCTTCACTTCTTTATTCTCATCTCCTTCTTCTTTTTTTCTTCTTCAGAGAATTAAATAATGGATTTGACGTTGTCGCCTTTCACCATCGAACCGGTTCTTGTCCACTGCCTCCCGAGTGGATAGCCATAAAAAAGTTTTGAAGCTTTGATTTTAAATTTAATTATTTAAAAATTATTATTTATTTGGATTGAGTGATGTTACAAACAATCAGGAGAATCCTTTAGAGTTTATATATCAATTTTGAGGGTATTTAGTGATGATTAAAGTTGATTTTCGATGAATTTTCAGAGTAAAATTCGAAGAGGAAGAATATGTATTAAAGTTGTATTATAATCATATGAAACATTGTACGAAAACTATATTAAGCTGTAATCTGTTGTAGTTGTATTTTTATTTTTGTATGAATGCCGAATGAAAATTATAAATAAGTTGTATATTATATGAATCGTTGTATAAAATTTGAATTTAAGTTATAAATACTTTCGTTTGCATAAAAAGTATTTATGTATCAAAATTTTATTAAAAATATACAATAGTTATACGAAATTTGTATAACAATTGTATTATGTTGTAGTTGTATTATTTTTTATATGAATATTGTATGAAAGTTGTATACATATATCAAAATTGTTACTAAAGTTATATTATAGTTTACAGTTATTTTTAAGTTGTATGATATTTTAGGTGCACTAGTTTTGTATAAATATTGTATGAAAGTTGTAAATAAGTTTCGTTACCCAATCTAATTACGTGAATAAATTTCATGCCGGAAAAAATTACCCAAAACTAGAGAATATTTTTTCAGCAAATGAAATATGTGTCATAAATTAAATATGTAGCATTTTATAAAAATAGATGGCAGCAATATGTAAAAAGAAGAGGTGGAGCTGAAATGAGATAAAATAAGAAAAGAAAAAGAGTGTAATTGAATTCCTTAACTGAAGGCATTAATCATTGTTTAGAAGTCTTTCAAGGGCAATGTATATGAATTGTAAATAATATAAAGTTATAAGGAGTAAATAATTTTCACGATTCAAAATTAAACTAGCCGTGATGGCACCTAACCCAACCCGCTAGGTAAGTTAATTAACAACTATAAATTTAATGATATTTATTAAGAAAAAAATTATAATACAACTGCTTTATACAAGAATTTCGCAAGAACGGGTAGTACAAATCATGAGCTTCCAAGATTGAATTTTTACAAAATCCGAATTGAAATAAGTACAACATCTGTTTGAAATAAAATGAACAGAATTCAAATCTAAAGCTATCAAGGACAAGTGATAGCCATAAGTGGAACACATGTACATCTTCAGATCCAGCTCCCGTTGTACGCAGCATCATCAGCAACTAAAATTTGCACGCAAGGTGCAGAAGTGTAGTGTGGTACAACCAACCAGTGTACTCAATAAGTAACAAACCTAACCTCAGGTTGAAAGTAGTGACGAGCTGGGACAACGATTAGGGTCCAACTCCGATAACCAGTAACAATTCATAACAATATAATATAGACGTAAAAAGGTAAAATATATTGCTCTACTATCAAATATTGTTTAAAGTTACTCTCCGTTATATTAATCGATAAGAATTGCCCATACCGTGTTACTATTGAATATATTTGCCCCTCATTTGACGGAAGGGACATGTGGCAGCCTTCTAAACATTTTTAATACCCAATCAATTGCCCATATTGGATACCCGATATCAATAGCCCTAAACCCGATCCATTCTTGCTTATCTTGCCTCCTTCGCAACAAAAACTCCTGCGTCCAAAATATGGATGTGTTCAAAAATTGTGGCCCTTAAATTTAGCACTAAATTCTTCCAATGAGCAATAGCTAATCTCCTTGATTTAAGCACACATAAAACCATGATCCAATTCTCAAGCAACAATGTTTAAAAGAATTTCAATATAGACAATTCAAGTTCAAAGAACTCCAAATTCACAGTGATATTTGCAACCGCAATTCTCAACAACAACCATAAATTAGAATTTGATTAATGCTCAACTGTCTACTGCAAACTACTATCAAATCCTTCAATTATGAATTTTCAATCATAGAAACAGATTTTTTGATGCTTAGTTGCTTGGATTTTTCGACTTGGAAAGTGAAGATATTTTTGAACCTCAAATTCGATTCAATAAGGAACCCAATAGCTCTTTTACTAGAAAATCTTGTTTAACCAAGCTAAAAATCAGTATTTAATCTAAATATTAGCTCAACAAAATAGACCCAGATAATTATTTCAGTAGAATAATTCAACACTTAAATAATTTTTGTTCCAACTTTGAAAAGATAAGAACCCATCAGTTAGAGTTTGATTTTTTTACCTAGTCCTTCAAATCAGTTGCTAAATTCTAACTCAAAGGGCAGCTCAAAACAATCAAACAGATTTTTGAATTTTCAAGCATCCAACAATAAAAATTACCCTTTTTTTGTTGTGATTTCTGATTTGGAAATCAAGGCAATAGACAAGGAATGCTTAAAGCAATTTCTTAGCCTATACTCTGAAACAAAATTCAACTTTTAAATATTTGAAAGCACTTAGTCATGGAGTGGAGAGTCATGGAGGAATGAGCTTATCTTGTTTAGGAGATAAAATAAGAGAAAAAGACGAGGTTTTAATTGATTAAGTCTAGGGATGGATCAGGTGTAAGGTTATGGATACTGGGTATACAGTATGGGAAATTAGTTGGGTATTAAAAATATTTAGAAGGCTGCCACGTATTCCTTCCGTCAAATGAGGGGCAAATATATTTAATAGTAAGACTGTAAGGACAATTTTGATCGATTAGTATAACAGAGGGTAACTTTAAATAATATTTGATAGTAGAGAGGAATTTTGGACCCTTCCCGTAATATAGATGGTACAACTCATCTCATCCATAATTACGAAAAATAGGCATGCTTTTCAAGTGTAATAGTAAATCTCAAATATATCACCAAAAACACCAAAAATATGAGTAAGTGTGTGTGATTTTTTCCAAACACTTTCAACAACAGTTAAGAAGTCTCAATATCAGATGGCATGAAGAAAGTACATCTTTATGCCTACATTTCAATGTACATGTGAATTCCATAAATGTCACGAAACCGTGTAACATGAGGGAATGCATCTATGTGCATGTGTACCAAGTATACATGTCAATGCAATGCACCACAGTGATGAAATCTTGTACCCACACTCTCAAAGTACTCAATCTCATTGTCTCGCACTCCCACTCATCACGCTCAATCACTCAACACACTCGTTCACGCAGCTATGTATGGTAATTGCTGCAGTGCGTAGCCCGATCCCATCATGAATCAATAGAACCTGCGCTCACTGTGGTAGTGCAGACTCCGGAGGGGCGGATCCTGCCTAAATGCTAATATTACCTGTTGTGGCGTGCAACCTGATCCACATATAGCCCTAAGGCATGTTTCGGCGCGCAACCCTATCCACATATAGCCATAAGACTTGTTACGACGTGCAACCCGATCCACATATATATAGCCATAAGGCTTATTGCGGCGTGCAACCCGATCCACATATTTATAGCCATAAAGCTTGTTGCGGCGTGCAACCCGATCCACATTATCAATAATACCTGATGCATCGTGCAGTCCGATCCCATTAATATCACTCACAATCCGGTCCTCAGGCTCCATCTTAGTCATCAATCTATCCATTCTCTCGGGCTCACAACTTTCTTTCCGATCGGCCCAAATAATGACAACAATATGGTGTGAGAACAAATGATAACAGAGACTGAGATATGATATGAAAATGAATGAACCTGACTGAGTATGTAGATGCAGTTTAAGCAAATAACTCAACAGTAGAGATGACCCAGTAGGTCCCAATAGAATAAGCATATAGACTAAACATGATTTCTAACATGATTCACAACTCAATTTCTCTAACACATGGAAATTTCATGATAGAAACAAGATTTGGAAACTACACAGTATCACAAAATCAACCGAGTCATAATTCACGCGGCATACGCCCACACGCCTGTCAGCTAGAATGTGTGTCACCTTAACACTAAGCACATAACATGTATATTCAGGGGATCATACCCTCAACACCAAGTTTAGAGGTGTTGCTTATCTCGAACAAACTGAATTTAATACCGAGCAAGACAAACAATGCTCCAAAAATGCCATCCCGCGCATACTGACTTCTGAACAGCTCGAAACTAGCCAAAAGCAACTCAAAAATACATCAAATAATGCAAAACGAAACAAACCTAATCGATAAAGGTCGAATCATTAATCAAAAGCCCAAAATAAATCCAAAAGTAAACCCGGGCTCGTGCTTTGAGACTCGACAAAATTCATAAAATCTGACAACCCATTCAATTACGAGTCCATCCATACTAGTTTCAATCAACTCCGACTCCGTATCGACATTCAAAACTCAAAATTTCACTCTATGAAACTTTGGGCAAAACCCCCAATTTCTCTTTTGGATTCATCAACCAAATGCCAAAAACGAGGATTGATTCATGAAATATATTCACAAGCGAGTCCAGAATGCTTACCCCAATTCAAGTGGTGAAATTCCTCTCCAAGGTCGCTCTGCGACTAATTGTCTGCATATGCGGCCACACTAGAACCAACAGCCTTAGCTAAATGCAACATGCGATGAAATGGTACAAACCTCGTCCGAAACTCACCCGACCCCCCTCGGGACCCGTCTAGATATACCAAAGAGTCGCATAACATAACACGGACATACTTGAGGCCTCAAATCACACATAAAAACATCGAAAAGATGAATCGGACCTCAAATCAAACTCAAAAGAACTTTGAACTTTCAATCTCCAAAATGCGCGCCGAAACATATCAAATCAACCCGGAATGAAACAAATTTTGCACACAAGTCTCAAATGACATAACGAAGCTATTCTAATTCCGGGAACCACAATCCGACTCTGATATATCAATATCAACTCTCGGTCAAACTTATGAACTTTCCAATCCTTCAAACTTTCAACTTTCGCTAAGTAGTGTCGAATCCTTCTACAAATATCCAAATACAAATCCGGGCATACGCCCGAGTCCAAAATCACCATCCGGACTAATCGAAACCATCAAAACTTCTTTACTAGGTCAACTTTACAAAAGTCAAACTTGGTCAACTCTTCTAACCTAAAGCTTCAACAATGAAATTCATTCTTCCAAACAAGTTACGAAACACCTGAAAACCAACGCTGATAATTCACACAAGTCATAATACATCATATGGAGCAACTCGTGCTCCCAAACTACCGAGCGAAGTGCAAATGCTCAAAACGACTAGTCGGGTCATTACATTCTTCCCCACTTAAACATATATTCATCCTCAAATGTGACCAGAGTCATTCCAAAGCCATCAAATCTATGTGAAACCTTACCATGCACATACCCGAGGGTGATCCCACATGACCCTAATCCATATAAGCCTGACGACACAACCTAACTGAAGATCTATAATTGATCTTTGCCCATAAACCTTAGAGTCCAATTTTTAACATCTGGAATTTTTATAAGACCTGGATCTCGCATCTACACACTATATAAGCCTGAACAAGCTGCATCAAGCCATAACAATAACCCAAGACACAATCACATGATATTCCACATAAGTCCAATACTCATAGAAATAACTTCTCAGAGTAGCTACTCAAGACAACCAAATACCGGTAATAAACTTCATATCGAACAAAACTCCATTCTATAACCTTAGTACACTACCGTTGATGAAAGAAACACGAGAAACTCGTAACCACTTATCAGATTAACAGGTCATGGAGATCTCTCTCCTTCGACAAGAACTATAGCCAAATTTCTAAATCGACTCCCGATATTATCCATCCAAATATACCGCAATCAAATGCGATAGCACCCATTCTAGGTTTGACAACCTCATCTTATCAAATACAACCGCCCTAGTGACATGCCACACCAATACATCCTTAAGGCACACCAATACTTCCAATCAGAGTAGCTACTCGGGTTTGACTTTAGGATCCCTTATTTGTATTAAGTAACTCAACGAATATATCGACGATGTAAAAGCGACGTGATAAAATATAGAGGGAAAATTTCTTTCATTACTTTACATGTATAGTACATAATCAGAGACGCATAAGCTTTCTGCCTTAGCAAGAATGAGCTACACGGGTACGACTCATTTGACCATTTGACTCTTACAACAAAATATAATAATCGTACATTTTCTTTTAATATAAAATAATAATACCTTCTAGGGATCATAACTTGGGGGGGGGGGGGGGGGGGGGGGGGGGGGGAGGGGGGTAATGGCCCGAGTATTTGAGACCGAACTTGTGAGGGCTTGAATACTATCGATCTAGTATGGGTGATCGGCAACTCCGGCTTTAGGCCGGCCTTCAAAACTAAGGTAGCATGTTTTACTATTGTCTCCTTAAAAACCTTTCCGTAAACATACTTCAGGAAATACCAGTTCAAGGGATAAAGAGTACAACACGTGATTTTAGACCTAATTATCACATTTGCCCTCGGCTGAGACCTGCATAAACTAGTCCATAGTATAACAAATTTCAAAGGTAACTGTGTCCGTACCTTAGAAGTGGTACCACTTTAAGTGTTCCACGTTCCACTTGTTCGGTATTTGTACACCATTTTCCGACACGAGTTTATACGGATCATTCTTACATTTTTCGGCAACTATATACGGTCCTTCATAGTTCGGGCCTAATTTCCCATCATTTGGGTTTATAGTGTATAGCGTTACTTTCCTTAACACCAAGTCCCCGACTTTCAAATGTAGAAGGTTAGTTCTTCGATTGTACTACCTCCCCACTTGCTGCTTTTAGGTGGCCAACCGGACCAGGACAATTTCTCGCCTTTTGTCCAGTAAGTCCAAACTCGTGGTCATGGCCTTGCCATTTAATGTTTCAGTAGCATACTGGAAGCTTAGGCTCGGTTCCCCCACCTCGACCAAGATTAGGGCTTCTGCACCGTAGACTAAAGAGAACGAGGTCGCACGGTACTTGACTTCGAAGTCGTCGGTATGCCCACAAGATTTTAGTCAAGATTTCTTTTAGCTTTCCCTTTGAATCGATCAACCTCTTTTTCATGTTTTGGAGTATAGTTTTGTTCGTTGAATCTGCTTGTCCTTTCCCACTAGGGTGGTAAGGTGTTAATAATATCTTATTGATCATGTGATCTTCAAGAAACTTACTTACCTTGCTACTGATGAACTGTTTCCTGTTGTCGCAAATGATCTCGACCGGTATACCGAATTGAAATATTAGGTGATCCCAGATAAAGTCGATGGCCTCTTTCTCTTGAACATTCTCGAATGCCTAAGCTTTGACCCACTTGGAGAAATAATCGATCATGAGTAGTATGTATTGGTCTTTACCAGGCGCCCCGACCTCGGGGTACGCGACCGATGCTCAACCAAGATAACCCGGTCAAGCAAGCCTTTACATACGACTTGTTCGTATATTTGGACAGGGTCCCGAGGGGCTCGGGTGAGTTTCGGATGAGGTTTGGACCATTTCATCGCATGCTGCATTTGGCGAAGTCCTAGAGTCGAATTCATCAGAGTCGAAAGACAACCCAAGTTGGCCAATGCATCGTCTTTGCTACTTTGATCCCGAGGTACGTGTTGTAGAGATCATTCCTTGAATTGGTGTAAGGTCACTTGTAAATTATCCATGTACCTTCGCATCCATTCCTCTTTTTCTTCAAACGTCACGTTGACCTGATTTACGATAAGGACAGAGTCAGGTATGGACTCAATCACATTGGCCCCCAAGCTCTTAGACAGTTCTATATCTGTAATTATAGCTTCATACTCTACTTTGTTGTTAGTCAATTTTTACAGATCTAATAGACTGCCTAATTATGTTACCCGTAGGTGGTTTCAATACGATACCGAGCCCGGAGACCCTCGCGTTGGAGGCACTGTATGTGAATAGGTTCCAGATCGCCGGACTAATCACCGAAGTGAGTAGTAATTCTTTCTCGACCTCGGGTACCAAGCCCGGCGTAAAGTCGGCCACAAAGTGCGCTAATTCTTACGACCCATTTGGCCGAACGACTCGAATTCTCAAGCTTATGCATGAGATTCCTCAGCAGGTAAGAGGTCACGACACATATTAGGTGGAATTGAAAGCATGGTTTAAATTTCCTTGCAGCGCTTTATAAAGGGAGCACTAATTTTTCTAAGTGCGGATACATCGTTTTGACATTGCTCCGGGTTCTAGAAACATAATAAATAGAAATTTTCAACCTTCTTCTTCCTAGACCAGGACACCATTTACCACCACCTCAGAAACTGCCAAGTAGAGGTATAATTGTTCATTCGCCTTCGGGGTGTGCAGCAAGGGCGGGCTTGATAGGCATCGCTTGAGTTTTTCTATATCTTGCTGGCATTCCGGGTCCAAGAGAAGTTGTTCTTATTTTTCAATAGTGAGAAAAAATGATGGCTCTTATCCGACGATCTCAAAATAAATAGGCCCAACACGGCTATCTGCTCAGTCAGTCTTTATTTTGTCCGGGTTGATCTTTATTTCCCGGTTAGATACCATAAATCCGAGAAACTTGCCCGAGCTGACCCCGAAAGCACACGTCTAAGGGTTTAGCTTCATGTTGTACTTCCTTAATATGTCGAAGGTCTCCTGAAAATGTTTCAAATGGTCCTCTGTTTGCAGGGACTTAATCAACATATTGTCAATATAAACTTTCATTGATTTTCCTATTTGTTCATCGAACATAAAGTTAACTAGGTATAGGTATGTGGCATTGATGCTCTTTAGTACGAACGACATTACACTATAACAGTAGGTGCCGAATTTGGTGATGAATGAAGTCTTTTCTCTATTTCCCGGGTCCATCCGAATTTGGTTGTACCCGAAATAGGTATAAAGAGAACTCAGTATCTCGTGCCCGACCGCCGCGTCGATCGACTATAGGAAAGAGTCCTTCAGACACACCTTGTTTATATCCTTATGGTATACATACATACTAAGTTTATTTTGTTTTTTAGGTATGACTACTACGCTAGCTAACCAATCCGGGTATCTAACTTCCCGGATGGAACCTATTTTCAAAAGTTTAGATACCTCGTCCTTGATGAATGCGTGTTTGATCTTGGATTGTGGTCTTCTCTTCTGCTTAACTAGATGGAATTTTGAATATAAGCTTAATTTGTGAGTTTTTACCTCCGGTGGGATCCCTATCATGTCTATATGGGATCAGGAGATTGGCATTACTTTTAAGAAAAATCAATATGTTTTTTTCCTAAGCTCGTGGGTTAATCCCGTGCCTAGGTGTATCTTTTGATCTGGAAGGTGCTCAATCAATTTAACCTGCTTGATCATCGATATGGTGGCATTGGTGTCATCAGGAACTGTAAAATTTCTCGGGACCACGTAATCATCTTCACCATTCGCTCCGTGCTCCTTCTATTTTTCTCGCTCGATTGAGGCCGATATCATTGATTGCTATTTAGTCTCTTTTTCTTTGGTTGGTTCCCTACTTTTTGATGTTGAAACCACGGGCATCAAGATTGCTTCATCGACAATGGACATTTCCTTTGTAGTCGACTTTTCCCTATAGACTGTTTTGACTCCCCTCGGAGTAGGAAATTTTAGCGTCTGATGTAAGATCGAAGGAACCGCTCTTATGCAGTGAACCAATGGCCTTCCGAATAAGGCGTTGTACCTCATACCCCTTTCGATCATGTAGAATTTTGATTTCTTGGGTTGTACGTATGGTGTTTATTGGAAAAGTTGTCTCACCCTTCATGGTCTTGCACGCTATGTTAAATCCGTTCAATACCCGGACCACCGCTACGATTAGGTCCTGCAACCCTAGTTATTGTATGAATCTCGATCGCATGATGTTTTTCGAGCTGTTTGGATCAATAAACGCACATTTAACCCAAGAATTATTAATAAGTATAGATATTACTAGTGCACCATTGTGAGGCTAGACGATGCCTTTGGCGTCTTCGTCGCTGAACGAGATAGCTCCTTCCAGGATGTAATCCCGGGTGCATTTTCCCCACGTGATATAAACTTTAGTGCGTTTTATCATATGCCCTTGGAGGACATAAACTCCCCCAATGATCATATTGATCACGTGCTGTGCTTCTTCTTGTTCGACCTCTTTGTTGGTATCCCTATTTCTGAAATGTTTTTGGCTCGCTCGCTTAGAAATTTTCGAAGGTGCCCATTTTTGAAAAATCGAGGTACTTCTTCTCTTAGTTGTCAACAATCTTCGCTACTATGACTGTGTGTACCGTGGTATTTACTCACCAAGATATGGTCTCTCTATGTGGGATCAGGCTGTAGAGGCCTTGGCCACTTGGTCTGTGTAAAGCGTCCTACAGCCGACACTATACTTGCAGCGTCTACGTTGAAATTATACTCCGATAATCTCGGTGCTTTCCTACTCCCGAGCGACCTGTAAAACCCATTCTTTCTCATCAGACCCCATCTATTCGGTCCTCGATCATTTCTATTGTCATTTCTTGTCGGGTTGTGTCCGGATCCGTTTCCCCTCCGATCCGCACCGTACGTCTGGTATCGATCCCAGACCGGCCGTTGCTCCTGATCGATGATTCTCTTAGACTTGTCATTGGCTATGTTAGGATAAACAGACCCCGAAGGGGCCCCGAGTTGGTCGTCCTCGAATCTTGTCTTCGATTGATACCTGTTGTGGACGTCAGCCCAGGTGACCGTCGGGTACTTCACCAAGTTTTTCTTTAACTGCTAAGAAGCCACGTAACTTTGGGGTTTGAGCCATTGAATAAATACCTAAATGGACCAATTATCCGCGACTGGAGAAGATCCATCCGTTCCATCTATACCCTCGACACAAACTCCTTGAGCATCTCGTTATCCCTATACTTGACCTTGAAAAGGCTTGACTTCCTCGTCTTTAATAAGTAGGGATATTAGCCTATTATTTTCTCTCTTTTACTTATGTTTTGGGCCAAAAATGCATGAAGGTATTCCCGAAAACTAACTTAATGTGCTTTCTAGCAGGGTTAGTTCAAAATGAGCCAAAGAAGCCATAATCAACTCATAAAGGAGTCAAACTTGAACAAAGACCAAGACTGGGCCAAGAGATGTGGAACGCGGACCGCGACAGAAAAGTGCGGCCGCGTAAGTAGAAAGGCGGACGTGACCATTAATTTGCGGACCGCGAAATGGAGAATGAGAGAGGAGGTTTTTGGGCACAGACATGGACGCGGACCGCGTTAGAAAGAGGCGATCGTGAAAGGACCATCGCGGCCGCGATTGGCATTCCACAGACCGTGGTTGCTAAGGTTCAAAGAGTTCACAAGTAAAGCAAAACTGAAAAGGACGGTCCGCGTCAAAATTACGCGGCCGCGAAAGTCTCTCACTCGGACGCGGTCCGCAAAATAAGGTTCAACCCTGTCCTAGATATGAAGAAACGCGGACCGCGATCAAAAGTACGCGTCCGCGAAAGCAAGAGTGCGGCCGTGGTCAGAATTACGCGGCCGCGAAACCTCCGCAGGGGTATTTTTGTCCAAAATTTTTAGCTTAGTATAAATAGACCTTTTTGTCAATTTTAGGTTAAGTATAATTTTGCTGAGCACGTGAGACGGCTGGATTTCCCTTTTTGGGCAATTTTGTAAAATATTTACCTTCAAACATTAGATTTTCATCTTTTACTTTATTATTATGGATTATATCTCATCTTTATCTTTGATTTCTGCTATTATTATGAGTAGCTAGACCCCATAGCTATGGTTGTGAGCCAACCCTAGTGTGGGTATTTGACAAGTAGGGATTTTAGCCTATTATTTTCTCTCTTTTACATAGGTTTTGGGTCAAAAATGCGTTAAGGTATTCCCGAAAACTAACTTAATATGCTTGTTTGCAGGGTTTGTTCAAAATGAGACAAAGAAGCCATAATCAACTCATGAAGGAGTCAAACATGAACAAATCCAAGAATAGGAACAAGAGCGCAGACGACGACATAAAAGCACGGCCGCGTAAGGCCAACGCTAAGGCGGCCACAATTATGCGGTCCGCGCAATGGAGAATCAGAGACGCTGTTTTGAGCCTAAGAATCAACGCTGACCGCGATGGAAAATGTGTCGAGGTTCAGAGACTCTGCAATTTGGGATTAAATTAAGATCACGGTCCGCATCCAAATTACGCGGCCGTGAATGAATCGTGCAGACGCGGTTGAAAATACGTGGTCCACGAACCAAGCTCTATCCAAGCCCAGATATGAAGAAATGCGGACCGTGCTTACTATTACGTGGCCGCGAAAGCCCAAGCGCGGACCCGGACGCGAAACCTCCGTAGGGGCATTTTTGTCCGGAAATTTCACCTTACTATAAATAGACCTTTTTGACATTTTTAGTTTAAGTGTTATTAAGTAGAGCACGTGAACGATGGGTTTAGCCTTTTGGGGCAATTTTGTAATATACTTCTCTTGAAGCTTTAGATTTTCATCTTTCAATTTAATATTATGGCTTATATTTCATCTTTATCTTTGATTTCTGCTGATATTATGAGTAGCTGGACCCCAAAGTTAGGGTTGTGACCCAACCCTTGTGTGGGTATTCAATGGGTCTTGAATTTTAGGGCTTAATTGTTTATGGGTTACTGATATTTAGCCTAATTCATGCTAGAATTGTAGAATTAGTGGTTGTAAACACTGATTAATGCCTTTATGACTTAGGATCTTCTTGAGAAAGAGGGCCTAAGTCTAGGAAATTTAGGCTAACAAGAAATTGGGGTGAACTCAAGAGATTGATAGCCCTAATTAAAGGGTTAAACCTAGAGATAGTAATACCCGACTTGAGCCAATTTTACTTGTGTTGCATGAACACCCATTTGGGCTTGACAAAGCCAAATCGGGCAAATTCACTCAAACTACCGAGAGGTATAGAGTGAGCACTTATGTGTGATGGTTAATCATGACCCCAATCAAAACAAGCTTGTCCTAGATTCTCGATACCCGTTAGATACTCACATAGGCGGAAATCACTTCCCTAGTGCCTTTTAACACTTGAAGACTTTCACCAAAAATATTGTTATTATTTTACCCTTAGCATATAGTAGTATAAAATTAGAATAGAATCGACCACAACAATGTTTGAAAGTGAAATTAGAAACAACACGCACATCTAGATTAGTTAGATACCCGACTCCAAATCAATTAACTACCTGTGGAAATCGATCCCGACCTCGTTGGGTAAAACTGCATCGACCATTCCTCGCTACTTTATAGTGGTGTAGGGTTGGCACCGATCAGTATTTAATGGGTATTTAATTATAGGGGGTTGATTGTATATGGGTTAGTGATATTTAGCCTAATTCATACTAGAAATGTAGAATTGGTGGTTGCAAACACTAATTTACGCCTTTACGACTTAGGCTCTTATTGAGAAAGAGAGACTAAGTCTAGGAAAATTAGGCTAACAAGGAATTGGGGTGAACTCAAGAAATTGATAGCCCTAATTAAAGGGTTAAGCCTAGAGATAGTAATACCCCACTTGAGCCAATATCACTTGTATTTCATGAACACCCATTTGGACTTGTGTGTGATGGTTATATTGGGGAAAGTCACTCCAACTACCGAGAGGTATATAGTGAGCACTTGTGTGTGATGGTTATATTACGACCCCAATCAAATCAAGCTTTCCCTAGATTCTCGATACCCGTTAGATATTCACCTTGGCGTAAGTCCTACCCTAGTCCCTTTTAACACTTGAAAACTATCACCAAAAATATTATACTAGCTTACTCTTAGCATACAATAGTATAGAATTAGAAGTAGAATAAATGACAATCATGCTTTAGGTACCAAATTGCTCATAATGATGCTCTCGGACATATTCCTCTGGGGAGGAGGTAGATGACAATGATGCGGATGAGGTTAATCTAGAACCTCAAGTCCAAAGAAGAGGTCGGCTGCCTCATGACAACGTGCCAAACCCTCCCCCACCTCCTCCACCTACCCAATGAAGGTTACACAAGTGAAATTGTCCCGCCACAGATTCGGGCGGACAATTTTCAAATAATCAATGTCATGCTGACTCTATTGGAGCAAAAGGGTTTATTCACTGGAGCTCCTCATTAGAACACATACAAGCATCTAAAAGGTTTTGTAGACACATGTTGGGGGAGAAAACAGACGAATGTGTCCAAGGACACTCTAAGAGTGAGGCTCTTCCCATTTTCACTTAGAGGGAATGCTTTGGATTGGCTCGAGAGGCTACCCAACCATTCCATCACTACTTGGGATGAGTTGGCTGAAAAGTTCATAGCAATGTTTTTCTCTCCGGGACATATGGCAACATTGAGGGATGATATCTTAGCCTTCAAACAAAAGCCAAATGAGCCCTTACATGAAATCTGCGAGCGGTACCGGACAATGGTAAATGAATATCTCAACAATGATATGATTGAAGCAATGATCCAACAGACATTTTATAGGGGTATAAACAAGACCAACTAGTGTGTGGTGAATTAGATGGCAGGGGGTAACTTTATGAACACGCCATATTCAGAAGCATATGAAATCCTAGATGAGATGGCGGACACCTCCTCAGCTTGGAAAGTCGGGAAAATGTTCCTCAGGGTGACCCTAATGTCATCCATCTTTACAAGGAACGTCACGATCACGGACAAGCCATAGTAGAGTTGACAACTACTATGAATCAGTTATCAAAGGCTCAGCTTCAACAAGTTTAAGGGCCAAAGCAAGTAAACACCATGGAAGGGGTAAATGTAATGGTCAAGAAGAGGAGACATCGTGGTCATTACGAGCAAAACAATCAAGATCAACTTGAGAAAAGTGGTAGTGGTTACAATCAAGAGATTCTTATGATGATAAAAGTGAGGAAGTTTTATATGCCAATAACTACCAAGGTCAACGGAGCAACGCTCCAAATCAACAATGGAGACCACAATGGAACAATCAAAGTTGGGGAAACCAACGGAAAGGGAATTGGAACAGTGGCCACAACAACAATCCGAACAATTGGGGGAACAACATCCAGAACTGGGGGAATCAAGGAAATAACCAAGGTAATTGGGGTGGCAACAACACTAACAATTGGGGACTCAATGGAAACGAAGGGGGTTGGAACAATAACAACCAAGGAAACCGGGGTCGGGCTTTAAAAGGACCTCGATGTATCAACAACCCGCCTCCATATCCGTCTCAAGGGAAAAGTTCATCAAACAATGAGATGGGGCGGATAGAAAGTATGTTCAAGCAAATGATAGAAGGAAATGCCGACTCTGATGCCCCAATAGTCTCACACAATACTTCTATATGCAACTTGGAAGTACAAATGGGTCAAATTTCTCAAGCATTAAATGCTTTCCCTAAGGGGGCAATACCAAGTGATACGGTAGTAAACCCGAAGGGTGGGAACAATACGGGCCATGCTATGGCGGTGACCACAAGAAGTGGTAGAGGTGGTGATGCTAGTACCTCTAATCCAAAGAAGATTGTGAGTGATGATGTTGTGTTGCAAGATTATGACGAACCAAGCATGGATGTGCAAGTGAATGATGAGAACGTGAATGATGAGGTGAGGATAGACATAGATGACACCGTGGAGGAGACTCAAAATGATGTGAACCCGTCTAGGGATCATGTAATAGACATACCGGAAACGGTAGTGCCCAAAGCCAAGTCTCTTTTGCCAAGGCCTCCTTCACAATATCCTCAAAGGCTATCCAAGCAAAATAATGAAAACCAATTCAAGAAATTCATTGAGATGATGAAAAGTTTGTCCATCAATGTGCCTTTGGTGGAAGCTCTAACATAAATACCGGGATATGTCAAGTTCATGAATGACTTGGTCATAAAGAAAAGGTAAATGAATTGTGAGACCATCAAAATGACGCATCAAGTGAGTGCCATTGTGCATTCCATGGCTCCAAAGCTAGAAGATCCCGGTGCCTTTACAATTCCATGCACCATTGGTAGTGCCGATTTCGCCAAAGCCTTGTGTGATTTGGGAGCAAGTATTAATTTGATGCCATATTATGTATTCAAGACATTGGGTATTGGGCAACCAAGACCTACTTCCATGAGATTGCAAATGGCGGACCAGACAATGAAGAGGTCGCTGGGGATTATTGATGATGTTCTAGTTCGGGTCGACAAGTTCATTCTTCCTACATATGTTTTGATTCTCGATTGTGAAGTTGACTATGAGGTGCCAATAGTATTAGGGAGACCTTTCCTAGCAACAAGGAAGGAATTGGCTGATGTGGAAGTTGGGGATCTCACCTTCCGGGTGGGTGATGAAAATGTTGTGTTCCACGTTGCAAGTCAATGAGGCAACCTAATAGCAACGAAGTTTTATCTTTTGTGGATCTTGTGAAGGAGGTGATTGTTGATGACACGAGTGCTATGATCAATGTGGAAGACCCTTTGGAATTTGTGTTGTTAAATCATGAGGATAATGAGAAGGAAGCCTTGGTAGAATGTGCAAATGCTTTGCAAGGAATGGGATCCAATGCATATGGGCCCCGCAAACTTCCCTTGGATCTAGAGAACTGGAAGACTCCACCAACAAAGCCCTCAATCGAAAGGCCATCAACATTGGAGTTGAAGCCTTTGCCTTCACACCTCAGGTATGAGTTCTTAGGCCCTTGTTCCACATTACCTGTTATTCTTTCTTCGTGCATAACTAACGCGCAGGTAGACTCCACCCTTGCGGTGATTTAAAGAAGGAAGAATGCAATTGGATGGACTTTGGCCGACATTCGGGGTATATGCCCCGCCTTTTGCATGCACAAAATCATACTAGAACATGATGCCAAAACCTCCGTGAACATCAAAGAAGGTTGAATGAGCCCATGCAAGAGGTTGTCAAGAAGGAAATTATCAAATGGCTAGATGCAGGGGTTGTGTACCCCATTTTTGATAGTTCATGGACTTCACCGGTACAATGTGTCCCGAAGAAACGGGTATGACTGTGATAAAAAATGAGAAAAATAAGTTGATCCCCACTAGAGTTGTCACTGGATGGAGGGTGTGAATGGATTATAGAAAGCTGAACAAAGTGACGACCATTTCCCATTGCCCTTTCTTGATCAAATGTTGGATAGGCTTCCCGGGCATGCGTATTATTGCTTTTTGGATGGGTACTCCGGGTACAACCAGATTCTCATTGCACCGGAAGACCAAGAGAAAATCACCTTCACATGTCCGTATGGCACATTTGCATTCTCACAGATGCCTATTGGTTTGTGTAATGCACCGGCTACCTTTCAACGGTGTATGATGGAAATATTTACGGATATGGTGGAGGACTTCCTCGAAGTGTTCATGGATGACTTTAGTGTTGTGGGGGACTCCTTTGAAGAATTCTTGGATAATCTTTACAAAGTGTATGCCCGATATAGAGAGACCAACTTAGTGCTTAATTAGGAAAAATACCACTTTATGGTCGAGGAGGGCATTGTCCTCGACCATAAGATCTCAAAGAACGGTATTGAAGTGGACAAAGAGAAAATTGAAGTGATTTCAAAACTCCCTCCTCCTACTTCTGTCAAGCGAGTTTGGAGCTTTCTTGGTCACGGGGGGTTCTACCGAAGGTTCATCAAGGATTTCTCAAAAGTGGTGAACCCCTTGTGCAAGTTGTTGGAAAAGGATGCAGAGTTTGTGTTCAATGATGATTGCATGAAAGATTTTAAGCTTCTCAAGTATAAATTTACTACCACTCCCATCATTACCGCACCCAATTGGAGCTTACCATTTGAGCTCATTTGCGATGCTAGCGGCGTTGCAGTAGGAGCGGTCTATTATGCAAGCAAAATGATGAATCAAGCCCAAGTCAATTATACGGTGACCGAGAAAGAGTTATTAGCCATTGTCTTCGCCATGAAAAAGTTTTGGCCATACCTCATGGGTGCCAAAGTGATTGTGCACACTGATCACGTGGCACTTTGTTACTTTATAACCAAAAAGGACTCTATGGATAGGTTGATGAGATGGGTCCTTCTTCTTCAAGAGTTTGACCTTGAAATCATAGACCGAAAAGGGAGTGAGAATCAAGTGGCGTACCACTTGTCCTGCTTGGAAGAGGAGGGGAGGCCCCATGATGGCCTCGATATTAATGATTCATTTCTGGATGAACAACTCCACCCCGTGTCTTTGAATGGGATGCCTTGGTTCGCCGATGTGGCTAACTTTCTTATGACCGACATTGTCCTGAGTGAGATCTCTTCTAACCAAAAGAAGAAGCTCAAACAGGAAAGCTTGGATTATTATTGGGACGATCCATATCTTTTCAAGATTTGCAATGATGGTGTGATCCGGAGATGTGTTCCAGAAGAGGATCAAATGAGTATTATTGATGCTTTTCATTTCTCGTGCTACAGTGGTCATCATGGTGGGGAGAGAACTGCTACAAAGGTTCTCAGTTGTGAATTTTATTGGCCTACCTTGTACAAAGATGCTAGCGATCTTGTCAAGAGGTATGATGAAAGCCAAAGAGCTGGTGGAATTTCCAAGAAGGATGAAATGCCTCTCACCACTATTCTTGAGACGTGTGGGGCATCGAATTTATGGGGCCATTTGTGAGTTCATGTGGTAACACTTATATTATGGTTGTTGTTGATTATGTTTCCAAGTGGGTTGAAGCTGTTGCTTTGCCCAACAATGAGGCACGGAGTGTGGTGGCTTTATTAAAGAAAAATATCTTCACAAGGTTTGGCACCCCGAGGACTATCATTAGTGATGGGGGTTCTCATTTTTGCAACAAGGCCTTCGACACTTTACTTTCCAAGTATGGTGTCAATAATAAGGTGTCAACCCCTTATCACACCTAGGCAAGTGGACAAGTTGAGATCTCCAACAGGGAGATAAAGAGCATATTATCCAAGACTGTCAATGCAAACAATACTGATTGGTCAAGGAAACTTGACGACGCTTTGTGGGCTTATAGAACTACGTACAAGACTCCATTTGGTATGTCTCCGTAAAGCTTGGTATTTGGAAAAGCATTCTATCTTCCAGTTGAATTAGAGCACAAGGTCATGTGGGCGCTGAAGAAGTTAAACCTTGAATGGGATGTAGCTGCAAATCTTCGGGTAGAGCAATTAAATGAACTTGATGAGTTCTGGTTCCATGCTTATTCAAGCTCGTCCTTGTATAAGGAAAAGATGAAGTACTTACATGAAAAATATGTACGGAACAAAGAATTTAAGGAGGGTGACTTGGTTCTTCTATTCAACTCTCGTTTAGGACTATTTCCGGAAAGCTCGAGTCAAAATGGAGTGGCCCGTTTGAAGTGGTGCATGTAACTCCGTTTGGTGCTCTTGCTTTGAAAAACAAAAATGGTGAAATCTTTAGAGTCAATGGGAACCGCTTGAAGCACTACCTTGGCAAGTTTGATGACAGCCACGTGGTGGCCTTGATCAATTTCAAATGATGATGGTAACATGTATCGTGCCGCGATGTTAAATCAGGCGCTTCTTGGGAGACAACCCATGTATTTTTCTTTCTTTTTAGTTTATTCTTAGATTAGGAATTGTTTTGGACTAACTGGTTGTGAAGTTTGTGTAGGAAATTGTTGTGCAATGCAGGACTTTTACAGGGAAAAATTTGGCTAAGTGTGGGAAGTTCGCAGACAGTGCCCAAAATTTCGCGATCCGCGTGAGCATTTCGCGGCCGCACCTTTTTGTCCGCGGTCGCATAATTAAAAAGATCAAAATGCCATCTCTCTGTCATTGAGTCCACGACCGCGTTCATATTTTGGCGGACCGCGGTGACTTTCGCGGCCACAACCATTATTCTGGGGACCGCGCCCAGGTGCATAAAGCTGCTCTTCAGATGGTAGCATAGCACAGACCGCGATAGACTTTCGCGACCGCGCTCAGGTAAGGTGGTGGGATCCACTGAGGCTAAGTATAAATAGAGGGTACTTAAACCATTTATACTTTTATAACCCTAAAGTTTCACTGCACAAAAGTACTGTTCATCTTCTCTGGATCTCAATCTCATCTCATTCTAACCAAGAGTTCATTTCCTACTAAAATTTGACAACTGGTATGTTCAAGTCCTTGAACTGATTTTATCCATTTCTTTTCTATTTGTTTTAATTTTCCTTTTTAGTTAGGGTTAGATACATGCCATAATCTCAAAATTCACGCTTAATTGATTCTTAAATACATATGGGTAGTGTTTAGATGCCTAATGGGGGATATAGTTAGTAACTTTGAATGTTAATTGAACTGATTTTTGCACTTAGTAAACCCTAGGATTAAAGTTTTCGTCAGTACTAGTCGCATTTGAATTTCGCGGATGCGGTTAATTTTTTACGGTCCGCGATAAGGTATGCGGCCACGTTCAGTTTTTCGCGGTCCTCGATACCCTAGCTTTTAACTAACTGAGTATTGATGACAGTTCGCGGACGTGGTGACCTTCACGCGGTCCGGGATTGTTGCTTCGCGACCGCGTTCATATTTTTGCGGACCACGCTCTTGAATTTCACAGAATTTGATATTAGCTTTCACAACCGCGTCCCTTTTTACACGGTCCGCGATTGGTCCTTCGTGGTCGCGTCCCCTTTTACGCGGTCAACGATTGGTCATTCGCGGCCGCTTTCATTATTTCGCGGTCCGCGTTCGACCAAGATTAGAGAGTTAGTATTCTGAACCTAACATCTTCATGGCAGCGTTCATATTTTTTTTTGCGGTCCACGATGGGCCTTCCGCGGTCGTGTTCACTTTTCGCGGTCCGTGGTGCCCTGTTTTGAGAAGCTCTGTTGTTCATTTCATATGCAATTCTTTAAGGCATGATTGAACCTCAATTTAATTGTATTTCACTACTTGTGTGTTGCAGAGAATGGTGCGATCTCGTGGTGGACCCGACAAATCAAAAGGGAGGGGAGAATCCTCTCGAGGATGGGGCAAAGGGAAGCAAGCTTTGTCCTTATCAGCTCAAAGAATCATAAGCAAAAAGCAAACCCTCACTAGACCTTGTGCCGAATCCTGAAACACGAGTGAATATGTTCCATCCCGGGAGGTTTCGAAGGGGGAATCTGCACAACAACCAGAGGCTCAATCACAACCCTTCCGCCTCGTCAATCAACCTACCTCCTCTTTTGAGTCTTCTGATGGCTCAGAGGGAGGTAGTGAAACTTCAGCCTCACCAGCTGCTACTATTAATGTTGATGATGAAGAAGAGGTCCCGAATGATGGGAGAGGAGGTGATACATATATGGGGGGAAGGGGGGGGGGGGTTGACCAGGTCAAGGAAGCTCGCGGTGTGGGAAGATAGGTTCGTGAGTGAGAAGGCCTACCAAAAATTCTGAAAACGGTGGCCACAAAG
The DNA here is from genome assembly GCA_005239495.1 of Nicotiana undulata. Lineage (NCBI taxonomy): Eukaryota > Viridiplantae > Streptophyta > Magnoliopsida > Solanales > Solanaceae > Nicotiana > Nicotiana undulata. Next base: position 63,531 of record ML252898.1, on the reverse strand, counting down.
GTCGCTCATCCTTGAGCGACAATTCATAGATCGATATCTCTTGCCTCATAGTCCAAATGTCAAGAAATAATTTGACGAAAGAAAGGGGTGGAAGTACTTCACCAGCAAACTGCCGGACGCAAATGAGTACCTTGCCAAGGAGTTCTACGCTAATGTTGCCCATATTAAAAAGGGCACCACTGTGACTAAGGTACGAAACCTAAAGATCCGGTTTGATTGAAACACATTGAACATAAATGTCGGGTTTGAAGTTGTGGAGGAAGTATAATATTTGGAAAAGGTGGCCCTAGATGAAGCAGCCCATCCTTAGCTGGCGGAGGTAATAGCCATCCCAGGGACAACACCGGCATGGCTCACAACTGGAGTCCCAATTGCCACAAACACCCTCAGCTTTGAAGCAAAAGGGTGGTGCACATTTGTATGCCGCGGGCTTGATCCCTCCCAGCATGATACTGTCATCCCACTATCTCGGGCGATCCTAATAGCTTCCATCATGGCGTGATATCCAATCATTGTGGGGAACCTCATGTCCCTAAACATCTCTAAAGCAACTAGAAAAGAGGAAAGGTCCTACGCCTACCCCAACTTCATCACTATGTATGTCGAAGACCAAGGGTAGAGGGGAAGCACTATGACACAAGAGTAAAGACAAAGAAGCCCTTCTCCTGGTACAACCTTCAAGGAGCAGACAACCCGAAGGCCAAAGGAAAATCCACTACCTCCATTGGCCAGTCTGAATAGACAAGGGTAGAGGCCACCGGGTTCTTCAGCTGCAATGCCTCCTCCTTCATCCGGGCCATCCCTCACCGCCTCATTATTTGTGCCATCATCTTCCACTACCCCCAGACTGCACTGCGGGTTACTCAAACATTATCCAGCATCAACAACTGGATGCATGCAGCTACATCAAAGCAATCTGTCTTATCCAGTGCAGTCGTATCACAGTCAGCTCCACCACAACTTCAGGTACCTCCATTTGTTGAGGATTCATTGAAGGAGCTTCTGGACAACTAGAAAACGCTCCTGGACAACCAAAATAAGATCTTGGACACTTTGGATGCTCATGGCAAGGTGATAAAGGATATGTGAAAGCAGGTCAAGAAAATGAGAAAGACTCAGGCCTCAAAAGAGTCAGTGGAGCAGCTGAAGAAGGAGGTAGAGAAGTTCCCTTCTGCTGGAGATATCCCACTGGACTTGCTTATGGAGGAGACTGCCCCAGTAGCACAGGCATCAGAGCAGGAGGCATACAGATAGCCAATGAGAGGGTTTGTGGTTCCCCAGTCAGAGGACATTGAGATCCAGCTAGAGAACCCGGAGGGAGCTGATGATCTTATGCAGTCCGAGGACCCCACTAGTGTGCCTGACCCCATGAAGACAGAGACCACATAGGGAGTTTACTTTACTTTCTAACTCTTCCGTGATTTTATTTTGATATTAGCATTGAGGACAATTCTATCTTTTATTTTGGGGGTGGTCTATTTTGATTTGATGACATCGGCATGTAATAACTATGATACTATTTCTCTTATTTTTACTTATCGCTATTTTCACTTTCGTTATTTTTCACTTTTGGTATGTATATATCTTTACCATTTGATGTATATATTCATTTCCATTTTGTATATATTTATTTCACTCCATTATTGTACATATTCATTTTACTTCCTGTAGTTTACTTCATAACTTCTTTTGTATTTTTCCTTAATAGCTTAGCTTGTTATTTCTTTTAGTAGCTCTTTTTACATTTTGCGTGATCAATAAGCCTTTGGTTTTCTTAATGTCACAGTTCTTTCCAAAGGTGGATGTTGTGAGAACCGGGTGGCTCTTCCCTATGATGGATGGCGTGACAACCTTCTTAAGGGAATGAGTCTGTTTTCCTTTTGCTTTGATATATAGTAGTAATGAATAAAAGTGTCTCAAGTTGGTTGACAAGAATAGCTCTAGTTGTTACCTTTAGACTCTTGAGTTGACTAATACTATCATCGAGTGGTTTCTTTGAGTCATTTGTGATCTTCAATCTTAGCTTGGGTTATTATGGGCCCTCGACTCTATTCTCTTTAACAATACGGTAGCTTGAGAGGTGAGGTATTGAAATGCAAGTCCAAGTCCCGGGCCAATAAGTCTAGAACTTGCCCTGAATGTTTGTCTCGGCGAAATTCTAAGTGTAGCTCGACTTGAAAAGTGATTGTAGGCTCTCCTTGGTACCATTTGATCTTTGAAAGCTTCAATAGCCTACCAATATGATATCCCTAGTAAACCCCTTTGAGCCTAAGCCTTTTTCATTCGATAGCCACATTACAAGCCTTTATCCATTTTATAATGACCCTCTTTTGGCACCCAATCTTTCCTTAGATTTAAGGTGATGAACAATCGGCAAGAGCATAAGTTTGGGGGAGAGACGAGGAAGTTGAAAGTGATAAAAGGTTCAAAGAAGAAAAAGAATTGATGAAAAGGAAAGGCAAAGAGAAGGATGAAAAGCCAAAAAGAAATATGTCTAAAAGAAAGAGAAGGTTGAAGGGATTCAAAGAACGTAATGATGAAAGGCATGGAATGACGAGAAAATGAGAAAAAGGATTGTTATGAATAAGAAAGAGTGACAATGTTTCTCTCTAGTTCCCCCAAGGAAGAAGAAAATGACTCAAAGAGTCGAGAAAGTATGAGCCAAATGAGAAAATGGAGTGCTTAAAGAAAGATAAAACCATCATAGTTCATTATGTCTTACCTTGATCCAAAAGCCTTCATTACATCCCCGCTAAAGCCCTATATGATTTCAAGTTGAGTGAGATTACATTAGTGGTGATTTACATACGGGGGAAGCTTATGGTACTTAGAGTCGGACCTGTGACATTCTTTTGAGAGTGATGAGCGCACTTCTTCACAATCCTTGATTTGAGTGTTACATTCTAAGAAGTGAGAATTACTCAAGGAGAGTAGAGAAGGAGGAGTTTGGGATCCACAATGACCTACGTTAGAGAGCTAGCTTCCTTGATGAATCGAGTCAACTCTTTATACTCTAGTGTCATATTAGAACTGTAGAACTCAAAAAGTCATAGCATAATGTTGTTGATAATGCATTTGTGTTGAGGGTAATCGTTAGTCCCAATTGATGCTTGATGATGACACATAAGGACAGCTGAAATATCCTTTTCATTTTCTTGTGGAGGTGGGAATTACCTTATTTTCTTGAGGACAAGCAAAATCTTAAGTTTGGAGGAGTTGATAAGTAGGGATTTTAGCCTATTATTTGCTCTTTTTTACTTATGTTTTGGGCCAAAAATGCGTGAAGGTATTCCCAAAAACTAACTTAATGTGCTTGCTTGTAGGGTTTGTTCAAATGAGCCAAAGAATCCATAATCAACTCATAAAGGAGTCAAACTTGAACAAAGACCAAGACTGGGCCAACAGCTGTGGAACGCGGACCGCGACAAAAAAGTGTGGTCGCGTAACAATCAAAGTCGTCTCGACCATTAATTCACGGACCGCAAAATGGAGAATAAGAGAGGTGGTTTTTGGGAATAGACATGGATGCATACCGTATTAGAAAGAGGTAGCCGCAAAAGGACATCCGCGGACACGATTAGAATTCTGCGGACCGCAGTTGCTAAGGTTCAGAGAGTTCACAAGTGAAGCAAAAATAAAAAGGGTGGTCCGCGTCAAAATTACGCGGCCGCGAAAGTCTCTCTAGCAGACGCGGAAAGAATTACGCGGTCTGCGAAATAAGCTTCAACCCAGTCCCATATGTGAGAAACACAGACCGCGATCAATAGTATGCGGCCGCGAAAGCAAGAGTGCAGCCGTGGTCAGAATTACGCGGCCGCGAAACCTCCGCAGGGGTATTTTGTCCGATAATTTCAAATTAGTATAAATAGACCTTTTTGTCAATTAGGTTAAGTTTAGTTTTGTTGAGCACGTGAGACGGCTGGTTTTCCCTTATTGGGCAATTTTGTACAATTTACCTTCGAACTTTAGATTTTCATCATTTACTTTAATATTATGGATTATATCTCATCGTTATCTTTGATTTCTGCTGTTAGTATGAGTAGCTAGACCCCATAGCTAGGATTGTGACCCAACACTAATGTGGGTATTTAATGGTCTTGAATTATAGGGCTTGATTGTTTATGGGTTAGTAATATTTAGCCTAATTCATGCTAGAATTGTAGAATTAGTGGCTGCAAACACTGATTCATGCCTTTATGACTTAGGCTCTTCTTGAGAAAGAGGGACTAAGTCTAGGAAAATTAGGCTAACAAGGAATTGGGGTGAACTCAAGAGATTGATAGCCCCAATTAAAGGGTTAAACCTAGGGATAGTACTACCCGACATGAATCAATATCACTTGTATTGCATGAACACCCATTTGGACTTGAGAAAGCCAAATTGGGCAAAGTCACTCAAACAACCGAGAGGTATAGAATGAGCACTTGTGTGTGATGGTTATATTACGACCCCAATTAAAACAAGCCTTCCCTAGATTCTCGATACCCGTTAGATATTCACATAGGCGTAAGTCACTACCTTAGTCCATTTTAACACTTGAAAACTATCACACAAAAATTGTACTTAGCTTACTCTTAGCATACAATAGTATAGAATTCGAAGTAGAATCAATCACAATCATGTTTGGAAGTGCAATTAGGAACAACACACGCATCTAGATTTAGTTAGATACCTAACTCCAAATCAGTTAACTCCATGTGGAAATAGATCCCGACCTTGTTGGGTAAAACTGCACCGACCATCCTTGTTACTCTATAGTGGCGTAGATTTGGCATCAATCAGTCTCGACCTTGATGGAGCCGGCATGGGCTTTTACGAAAGCATCCGCAAGAATTGCAAATGAGTCAATAGAATTTGGCGGCAAGTTGTGATACTATATCATTGCTTCCTTGGACAAGGTTTCTGCAAATGTTTTCAGCAACACCGGCTCAATCTCATAGTCTTCCAGGTCATTCCTTTTGATTACGCATGTATAAGAGGTTACATATTTATTTGGATCTTTTGTTTTATTATACTTGGGAATTTCGGTCATTCGAAACCTCTTCAGGATCGGCTTCGGCGCAACACTCGGAGAAAAGGCTTATGAATGAACCTTTTGGAGTCTGGCCCCTTCAATATTGGTGATGCTCCCGGGATCTGATCGACCATGGAGTTATAGATTTCCACTTTCTTGTTGTTGGCCTCTAGCTTTTTCTCGCCAAACTATGCCCGTCTTGTCAATGCTTTGAGCATCTTCATCGCCTCGGAAGTTTCCCTAGACCCGAATTCACTCTGTTACACGGCAACTTATTCATCTTTTCGAGTATTCCTTGATCCGCTCGGACACGACCCTATTAGAGGCGTGGCTCTGGTTCTGTAATTGTGGTATTGCCGCTTGCTCAGCTTGCAACATTTCAAAATAAGCCGCAAGCTCACCCCATCACCTTCACCTTCGGGTTCCTCTCGAACAAATGGCCAGGGTGCCCCGTAAAATGCTATTTTCGGTTTCAGTTGGTAGATTGATGTTGATGGAAATTTGTGAGTTAGCCTCGACCGCGTCGGCGGCTAGGACACTATTGGGATCGATAGGGGGAACATCATTGCTAGGTATCACGTTCTTATTTTCATCGTGGTGGCCTGACCCAGCATCACGTTCAAGTGAGAAGATTGAGAATTTGACATCCTTAGAATAACTTGAAAACAAAACTTCAAAGAACAAGCGTAAAATAGGGTGTGCTATGGAGATTCGTATCAAATCACAACTATTATCCTTAGCCCCACGGTGGACGCAAACTGTTTACCCTTAAAAATGAGTAATTAAAGAGAGAATGAACGGTCAAACCAATCACAATGTAACAATCAAGTCGGGACTTAAGTTGAACACTAAATACCAGCCTTGAACGAACACTCGATGCGAGCTCATTCGCAATCAAAGAAGAGAATAACCAAAGAACACTTTGAATAATAGCTAGAAAACAAAAATAAACTTTTATTGCTTTGATATGCGTGTCAACAATGTGTCTAGAATAAAAAGAATTATCTCTTATACATAGTAGGGGAATTTTAATCCTAATACATATCTAAATAAGGTAAAAATCTTCTTTTTCAGGTAAATGCCAATATGTAGTTGGTATTAGGCGAGATATGCGCTGTAATATCTAGTTGAGGGAGAATATTACGGCTCCCTACTTATCTCACGACCAAACGTTCCTCCTTTTCTCGTGGTCTTGAAACTTTAATCGGTCCAGGTCCGTTATTTTGGCATGCCCCGTCTAAGATACGTCGTTCACTCCTCCCGAGTTCCGATACGAGGGGTCCTTCGGTCTTGCTTATAGTTCCGTCAAACTGCGCTTCCCTCTTATTTCCTTATCGAGGAATCGGGAAACTTTGCCCCCGATTTTACCCCAATACACATAGTTTTACACCTACAAAATAAATGAACCCCACATGTAAAGGGGCATTTTGGACGAGATAGTGCGTAGTATCCCGCACACAGAGAAGTTGTTCATTGGCGGAGATTTTAATGGTCATATTGGGGCTAGTTCTAGGGGTTATGATGATGTGCATGGCGGGTACGCTTTTGGGGATAGGAATGAGGGAGGTAATTCACTGTTGGAGTTTGCTAGAGCGTTTGATTTGGTTATAGCTAACTCGAGTTTCCCGAAGAGGGAAGAGAACCTGGTCACTTTCCGAAATTCAATGGGAAAGACTCAGATTGATTATCTTCTCTGCAGGAAATGCCATAAAGGTATGTGCACTAACTGAAAGGTCATCCCGAGTGAGCACCTCATGACTCTGCATAGGCTCCTAGTTATGGACCTGGAGATCAAAATCAGTAGGAGGAAGAGGGTGGGGCGCAGGCAACCTAAGATCAAGTGGGGTAACTTGACCAAGGACAAAGCTCAAGAGTTAGGGGAGAAGTTGTTGGCTATGAGGGCCTGGATGAGTATGGGGGACGCGTCAAGTATGTGGTCCATAACTGCGAATTGCATTAGGGTAGCTGCTAGAGAGGTCTTAGGAGTCACGAAGGGTTCTCCTGGGGGTCATAAAGGGGACTGGTGGTGGAATGGAGAGGTTCAGGATAAAGTGGAAGCTAAGAAAACTGCCTATTTGAAACTAGTAGTGTTGGCCCAAGAAAGGAAATAGTTTTGAAGATTGACAAAGTAACTCCAAGATGAAAGTTTTGAAGATTGACAATGGAACTCCGAGATGAACCAGGTCCATCACAGGTGAGATAGACCAGCAGAGTTAAAGGCACATGAGAGGCACATGAAGGAGATAAATGTATTCTGATAAAATTGAGATATCTTCTGATCGAAAAGATTGGAAAAATGAAATTGGAGAAGGAGTCCTTATTCAATAAAAATAGAATCAAAGATAAGGAAGGATTTAGGAATTGAGTTTGACTAGAACTCTTTCACCATGGAAGAGTTGGATTAGGATTCTAGTTAATTCCTTATCTACTAACTCCTATAAATTGCAAATTGTTCTTATGATATGTAGACGCACAAAAGCAGAAATTTATCAAGAATTGAGAGCAAAAATTCGTGAAGAAATTTTGCAAGCAGTTCGAGCCAAATTGGAGAGTGCGAATTTGAAGCTACATACCAGCTAGAAGAACCAATTCCATCTGTTTATCATTGAGTCTAGTTGATTGTAGTTGGCGATTTAATATTGTATTTTCAGCTTTCATAGAAGCAATTGTAATAGGTACACATTGTTCAAGTTAGAGTTAGCTTGAAATCTGTAGAAATTAGCTAAAGGCTAGTTGATACAAAAGAGGATTAGAGTTAGTCCTAGGATTACAAAAGAGTTTATTTTGTAAGTCCGTTTGGCTCAGAGTTTTAGTGAAGAGTTTGAGAAAATCCTACTGAGGTGTAGGTCGTGGTTTTTTAACCTTTTGAGCCAGGTGTTTTCCACGTAAAAATCTCTGTGTTTTTACTTTACTGCTTTTATTATTTCGCAAACAGCAGTAGTTGGAACACCAAGAAGAACCGGGTTCTTCCAGTTAGACAGCACTCGGAAAATTGGGTACTTCACAATTAACTTATATAATTGTGTGGTATTGACGTCTAAAACAACAATTGGTATCAGAGCAAGTTATCCTTGAAGAGGCTAACACCTTAGGAAAAGATCAAGATGAGTGCACCACCTGGGAACTGGAAGGACAATCAACTGTTAGGCCTCCACTCTTCAATGGCCAGTATTACTTCTGGTGGAAGAATAGGATGAAGGATCACTTTATTAGAGGAGACTATGAACTATAGGACATAGTCACTGACGGTCCTTTAGCCACCATGAAGAAGACGGCTGAAGGAGTAGATGTGCCAAAGACTAGAGCTGACTGCACTGCTGGGGATTTGAGAAAGTGGGAGAAAAATGCTAAAGCCAAGAAGTGGCTTGTGTGTGGACTCGGTCCAAATGAGTATAGCAGAATTCAAAGTTGTACCACTGCCAAAGAAATTTGGGACACTTTGCAAGCGACTCATGAAGGAACACCTCAAGTGAAGAGGTCAAGAGGAACTCTACTATATTCTCAATATGAGAATTTAACCATGAAGGAAAAAGAGACCATCCAAGAGATGTATACAAGGTTCACTACACTGACCAATGAACTCAAGTCTCTTGGAAGGGTCATTCTTGAAGAAGACAAGGTTTAGAAAATTCTGACAAGGGTCTTGCCAATCTCTTGGGAAAGCAAAATTATAGCCATTCAGGAATCTAAGAACATTGCAACTCTTAAGCTGGATGAGATGATTGGAAATCTCACTACCTATGAACTTAGAAGGCAGAATATGAAGATGGATGGTCCCAAGAAGGAAAGGAGATTGGCATTCAGAATCACTGAAGAAGCTGATCTGGAGGAGGATGAAATAGCCATTATCACAAAGGACTTCAAGAAGTACCTAATGAGAGCAAAGGTTCCTTCAAGAAGTGGAAGCTACAACAAACCAAGGGTTCCTGAAAAACAAACCAATGAGGGGTGTTACAAGTGTGGAAAGACTGATCACCACATCAAAAACTGCCCTTAGTGGAAAATTGAATGGAAGAAGGAAAGAGTTGAACGAAGGAACAGGAAGATGGAACAGGTTCAACCCAAGAAAAACAGAATATCAACAAAGGCAATGGTTGTTGCTTGGGGTGAAAGTTCAGATAAGGAGTCAGATGATGAAGATGGAGATGAACAAGCACTTATGGCAATTGGAGAATCCAATGAGAAATCTGAGGCAAGTATAATTCATCTCAAAGACAAGATTAAATTTTTATCTAAAGAAACGCTATCGAGTTACTCCTGGATTTCATTGATGAATCTGAGGATCTAAACAATGAAAAGAAACAACTGTCTAAGGAGTGTGTGATTTTGAAAGCTAAGTGCAAAAATCTGGAACTAAGGGCTAGTGAAAGTGATAGTAACAATGCTGAGTTAAAGAACCAAGTTCATGAACTTGACACCAGTGTCCTAGAGCTAAGATTTGAAAATCTAAAACATAAATTAGGAACAGGTAAAAACAAAGCTGATCACACACAACTCACATTAGAAGAAAACCTAGGAAAAATGAAAGACGAGTTGTACAAAAGAGATGAGCACATAAGAGTCCTTAAGGAGGATCTTGGAAAGATCAAGCATGAACTAGATAGAACTAACAAATGGAACAGGTCCTCTGATGCATTGACTTGGCTACAAGAACACCATAGTAGCAATAGAAGAGGACTTGGCTTTGGGAATCCGCTGCCTAAGTGGGACCCAAAAAGCAAGTACCTCACTCTTCCTGAGAACAAAATCTGTACACATTGTGGTAAGACTGGTCACTTCAAAAGTGAATGCAATGCAAAAGAAAAGGCTAGTCAAAACAACACAAGATTTGTTCGAGGGAAGAATTGGCTACCAAATTGGGCTAAAAGGAATTTAATACATCCTTTTGCTTATAGAAAGGGACGGGTTCCTAAGACTAACCCCTGATTTTCTTTTGTAGATTCAAGTGAAAGCTAGTAGCCAAATATGGTACATGAATAGTGGCTTCTCAAAACACATGACTGGCAACAAGGACTAGTTCCTTTCACTTGAGGACCTCAAAGGAGGAAATGTCTCCTTTGGAAATAGAAAGAAAGGTGAAATCATTGGGGTTGGTAATGAACAAGATGATGAAGAAATTGGGTTGTTCAGAAACTCAGTCAAAACTAAAGCAACACTAGAGGAAGGAACAGGTTCATCCATCCCGGGCAACATGACAAGGGGAATAAAACAAAATACTTCCCAAACTTCGTTGGAACCTGTACCTGAACCTGTTCCACATCAACAAAGCAATGAAGGAACATCAAGGAGTAACTAGTTGGTTGTGAAACCGTGCAGATATCTTCACAAAAGCACTGAGTAGAGAGAATTTTGAAAGGAACAAGTTACTATTAGGGATGATTAAGATCACCTGATTGAACCAGTTCAGAATGTACATGGAAAAAAAAGGAAGGAAAAATGAAAAACAAATTGGCTAGAAAATCAAGAATTTGAGTAAATAATCAATTTAACAATTGCTCAGTCTCATACTGTAAAAAGTATACTCTTATGCCATATTTTGATATGACTCACTGATCACTAATGAAATATTTTCTATCTTTGAAAATTGAGGCTTGATCAAGAGGATTCTGAAATGATGAACCTGGTTCATCGTGTTGGTTCATCTGAAAGGCGAGGTATGTGTTCTACACTCTACACACTTTGAAATACTAATAATTAAATCATGAGCAGAACTCTTCCCAAACTCAAAATCTTTTCAAAGCCTATCCATTTGACTTTGAACCAGTTCTGTTTCAACAAGAATCCTCACCAAATTAAAATACCTAGATTCTAGGGAAGCCTTAACCGTCTATTCAAAACTGAAAGTTAATTCAAGCCATCCCCTCCCTTTCAGAACCATTCCCAAATTTTCCGATGACTCTTGCAAGTCGGTGACGGAGGGGGAAGAAACTTGGTCTTCTGATTCTGAACAGGTAACTTCTGTACCAAAACCTTCTTCTGAGGTCATTTTTGAGGTCGCTAAAAACTTAGAAAATAGGTTGATACTGGTTGGGTTTGTGGTAGATGTGGAAATGCCTGAGACAAGAAGGAGAGGAGGTAAAAATAAAATTGAAAAAGAAAAAGAGAGAGAGGGAGTAAGGAGTGAAGAGAGGGGAATAGGGAAAGAATTTGTAAAAATGACTATTTGTGGAGCTGAGCCAGAAAAGGAGGAAGAAAGTAGCAAGAACGCAGGGGGAAGTGAATCAGGAGAAGCCTCTAAAGGGTTAGTAAATTTAGGAAAGCACACAGATGAACCTAGTTCATCTACTGAGGAAACTCTGGCGGATCTGTTAAAAATGTTAGGCGATAATTACAATCCAAAGAAGAAAAGAACTCCTAAAGCTCAAACGTCTGGAACAACAAGAGAAAGTAAGAAAAGAAAAGATGCTCCTTCTGAGACTTCTAATATTTCTCTTACAAGAGGAAGAACTACAAGGAGCAAGGTAAAGCAAAGTGAGGACGAGTTGAAGAGAGCTTTAGAGGAGAGTAAGAAGAAAAAAGTGGAAAAAGGGAAAGAAAAGGTTGTTGAGCCTATTGAGGCTGTTGAAGTGGATGAGATGGACCTGGTCCATCAAGGTGAAAAGTGGCAGAAGTAGAGGTTCAGACCCCTAAGCCCAATAAAGTCAAGACTTCCTCAAAGAAGTCTTCATCTGTTTCTAAGTCTGCTGAACCATCTATCTCGGCTAAACGAACCAGGTCTACAAATCTTCCAAGACTTAATTTCCTAGCCTGCCTAGAACTTTCAGTGACCCAGATTCAGAATTTTTTTGTTGCTCATGTTTTAACTGTTTTTGTTTTATTTTGTGGATTGTGGCAGAATCATATACGCTCTATCAATGAAATCTGATGCTTTTTGCTCTGATTCGGTATCTCTATTTTTGATAGTTTGAATTCTTAGTTGATTATTGATGATTAATCCATGATTGCATATGCAGTTGCCCAAATGGCCATGAGTAGGTGTTAGAGAATCTAGGATTCATACAAAAAAAATCAACTTTTCGATGATGTCAAAAGCGGGAAGATAGGTTGTGCTCTGAACATGTGATATTTATAACCTAATGAACTTGGTTCTTTATGATAAATGCTTAATACTCTTATATATGTCAATATTGGACTAAGCTGAAACAGACCTGAAGCACAAAGTTTGTCATCATCAAAAAGGGGGAATTTGTTGGCCCAAGAAAGGAAATAGTTTTGAAGATTGACAAAGGAACTCCGAGATGAACCAGGTCCATCACATGTGACATAGACCAGCAGAGTTAAAGGCACATGAGATGCACATGTAGGAGATAAATATATTCTGATAAAATTGAGATATCTTCTGATCGAAAAAATTGCAAAAACGAAATTGGAGAAGGACTCCTTATTCAATAAGAACAGAATC
>ML252898.1:37783-50343 GCA_005239495.1 Nicotiana undulata | reverse complement strand
AGCTTTCATAGAAGCAATTGTAATAGGTACACATTGTTCAAGTTAGAGTTAGCTTGAAATCTGTAGAAATTAGCTAGAGGCTAGTTGATACAAAGAGGATTAGAGTTAGTCCTAGGATTACAAAAGAGCTTATTTTGTAAGTCCGTTTGGCTCAGCGTTTTAGTGAAGAGTTTGAGAAAATCTTACTGAGGTGTAAGTCGTGGTTTTTTCACCTTTTGATCCAGGTGTTTTCCACGTAAAAATCTCTGTGTTTTTACTTTACTGCTTTTTTTATTTCGCAAACAGCAGTAGTTGGAACACCAAGAAGAACAAGGTTCTTCCAGTTAGACAGCACTCGGAAAATTAGGTACTTCACAATTAACTTATATAACTGTGGCGTATTGACGTCTAAAACAACAAGTAGAGAGTACAAACGAGGAGGAAAGAAGGACTTATCGGGAGTGTTACATAAAGACAAATAAAGAGGCAAAGTTAGCAGTTACGACGGCTAAGAACGCAACATTTGCTCGTTTGTACGAGGAGCTCGAGGGCAAAGGTGGGGACAAGAGGTTGTACCGGTTGGCCAAGGCGAGGGAGAGGAAATCCCGTGACTTGGACCAAGTCAAGTGCATCAAGGACGGGGATGGTAAAGTGTTGGTGGACGAGGCACTCATTAGGAGAAGACGGCAGACATACTTCCATAAATTGCTGAATAAGGAGGGGGATAGACGCATTGTGCTGGGCGAGTTGGATCACTCCAAGAGTCAGCGAGATTTTGGGTACTTTAGGCGGATTACAGTAGATTAGGTTGAAGGAGAGATGCGTAAGATGAGTAGGGGCAGAGCAACGGGACCAGACGAAATCCCGGTGGAATTCTGGAAGAGCGCGGGGAGGGAAGGTTTGGAGTGGCTCACTAGGATCTTTAATGTTATTTTTAAGGCAAAGAAGATGCCCGAAGAATGGAGGTGGAGTACGATGGTTCTGCTTTACAAGAACAAGGGTGATATCCAGAATTGCAACAATTATAGGGGTATCAAATTATTGAGTCACACTATGAAGGTTTGGGAGAGAGTGGTGGAGGCCAGGGTGAGGGGGTGCGTGTCTATTTCCGAGAATCAGTTTGGATTCATGTCGGGGCGTTCAACTACGGAAGCGATCCATCTGGTAAGGAGATTGATGAAGCAGTACAGTGAAAGGAAGAAGGATTTGGATATGGTGTTTATTGACCTTGAGAAGGCATACGATAAAGTTCCAAGAGAGGTCCTGTGGAGGTGTTTGGAGGTTAGTGGCGTTCTGATAGCGTACATTAGGGCGATTAAGGATATGTATATGAGGATGTTAAGACTCGGGTGAGGACTGTGGGTGGTGACTCGGACCATTTCCCTGTGGTGATGGGGTTGCACCAGGGATCAGCTCTTAGCCCATTTTTGTTCGCCTTGGCGATGGATGTACTGTCGTGTCATATCCAAGGGGAGGTGCCATGGTGCATGCTATTTGCCGATGATATAGTGTTGATTGACGAGACATGTAGCAGAGTTAACACAAGGTTGGAAGTTTGGAGACAGACTTTGTAGTCTAAATGTGTCAAACTGAGTAGAACCAAGACAGAATACTTGGAGTGCAAATTTAGTGATATCAATGATGCAGACGTAGAGGTTAAGCTTGATACTCAAGTTATCCCCAAGAGAGCGAATTTTAAGTATCTCGGGTCTATTATCCAGGGTAACGGCGAGATTGACGAAGATGTCACACATCGCATCGGAGCGGGGTGGATGAAGTGGAGGCTCGCTTCCGGTGTTCTATGTGATAGGAATGTGCCGTTAAGACTTAAAGGTAAGTTTTATCGAGTGGTGGTTCGACTCGCTATGTTGTATGGGGCTGAGTGTTGGCCAGTGAAGAACTCCCACGTGCAGAAGATGAGAGTAGAAGAGATGAGAATGTTGAGATGGATGTGTGGGTGTACCAGGCGAGATAGAATTAAGAATGAAGCTATGCGGGATAGAGTGGGAGTAGCCTCCGTGGAAGACAAGATGCGGGAGTCGCGACTGAGATGGTTCGGACATGTTAGGAGAAAAAGCATTGATGCCCGTGTCAGGAGGTGTGAGAGGTTGGCCATGGAGAGTTTGAGAAGGGGCCGAAGTAGGACTAAGAAGTACTGGGGAGAAGTGATTAGGCAGGACATGGCGCTGCTTCAGCTCACTGAGGACATGACACTTGATAGGAGGGTGTGGAGGTCGAGGATTAAGGTAGAAGGTTAGTATGTAGTTTATAATGTTCCTCGATAAGCTTAGTGGCATGCATTTCCCTTCGTATTCTTAGATTTTTTTACGGTATGTGGTTTTGTTCGCCTCAGGTATTGTACTCCTTTTTTTTATATTTTTTATATTTTTTTTATTTTATTTTATTTTTTATTTTATCTTTTTTTTTTATTTTTTTTTATTTTTTATTTTTTTTTATTTTTTTATTTCTTTGCTCTTCTTCTTCTTGCCCTTTCTGAGCCTAGGGTCTATTGGAAACAGCATCTCTACCTGCTTTAGGTAGGGGTAAGGTCTGTGTACAGACTACCCTCCCAAGACCCCATATGTTGGGATCAAACTAGGTTTGTTGTTGTTGTTGTTGTACTTCGATTCAACACAAATAAAAATCAAAAACATATTTCGTGTCATCCTATTATTTTTCTTAAAATATTTGTTACTTATTCACCAACACTACAAGACGGAATGTAAATTGTATGACATTAAATTCTTCACATTAAGTTATACGATTCCTAATCGAAAACATATGTAGAAACCCCCTTTTTAATCCTTGAAACCCCTTTAAGATAATCTTCAAAAAACAATTACTTTATTTATTTCACTTGAAAATTTCACTAATTTGATAGGGACCCTAAATATTTTCAAGGCTAAAAGTGGGTTCGAGACGTACCGTTAATACAGTTGATACCCTAATTGAAAATGAAATTAACCTTTTAAAAATGTCATATAACTAGGGAAAGAACTTAAAGCTTTAGTCAAAAGAGACTATTAAATTTTGTAATATAATAATCCGACCCTAGATCAATTGCCAACGGAATTTTATGATAGGATTATACTGGAAAAAGTTGGCAATAAAATTGGTAAACTACTGAAGATTGATGCATGCACATCATCAACACTAAGGGGACAGTATGATAGACTATGCATTGAAGTGCCCTTGGAAGTTTCAGTTACACCCTCTATCTTCATTGGCCAACACAAGCAAGAAATACTCTATGAAGTGGATAACTTTTTATGCAAAAATTATGGCAGATTAGGGCATTCAATGGCCACATGTATGTATACAAAGTCAAGGGACAATACGGCCAATCCAGGAGGACACTACTATAGTAACCAATCCAAAAGGATGGATATCTCAAAAGACAACATGCAAACTGAATCTCAGCTGCCCAAGGAGGATGCATGGCAAACAGTAACATTCCCCAAAAAGAAGAGATCCAATCAAAAATTAAAGGAGTCACACCCCACGTCTGGTAAGGCTACTGATCCAATCATATCAAACACAGGTAATTCTAAATCCCCTCTTAACAATGCACATGTAGTCGGGCAAAAAATTATTAATACTTTAACATTAATACTGCCTACTCTAGAAATCCTGGTAAAATTAACTTACCAAAAAAATATATCATCACAAAAAATCATTTTTGACACTTTGGACGTTACTCCCAATCTCCATAATGTAGACAATATTAATTTAGAGAGTAACGACAATAATTGCATGGCTATTGACGTGGAAGCCACCCATCCGATGGAGGTCCATTTGGCATCCCCTAAACCTAACCAATTAAAATACATGCATGTTAATGATACTACTACTACTTCTAATGATAACCTAAAGGAAGCTAATAACAAACGTATATCTCACTCAAATATCGATCAACACTTAACTAATAGACTATCTCCCTCTAAAGTTGAACTAAACCTCTGCATGGATAACAACTCAAACCTTCTAAGAAATGAACAAGTGGCCACCCAAAGCCTAGACACTCCCCGATGTCCATTGAAACCAACCACGTGACTGAAACAAAATCCACTTCAAATCTTCTTAATACTACTTCTCCAAACAACTTCAACACCCTGCCAAAAGATACAATCATTAAGTGCCACTCTACTCCGGCTCCCTCAACCCTAGACACCACTACTCACTCCCTTAATTTAAGGTCCTTTTCTACACAAAACAATGCCAAGACTACCTACATCTCAGAGTAGAAGATATCGCCTAGTGCAAATCTTGAGTCAGCAAAGATCCATAAACATGTCGAATCCACCACTACCACAAAACACACTACCAGGAAACCAAACATTCTTCATCCAACCACCACTAACTCAGGACCACCAACCACTGTCATGGGTGGAACAATCCAGGAGAAAATCATAGTACTTCAAAACTCCCACTTCCTAGCCCAACTCGTATCCGAAGGAATGAACATGGCAATGAACAACTATCTCAACCATGTGTGGATGAACAACATCCTCCATCCCCTAGCACCATCAATGACTTTGAGTCAAGCCCGGTCTATGAGGAGCCAATGGAGTCTTCCAAATCACTTCAACACAATCCAATCACAGCTAGTGCCAGTCGATCTACCCTTCTTCCCATCAGGGGAAATAACCAATATGAACCACATCTTCATTCCTTGGCCAGTCCCCAACGACAATGTTACACCACAAAACAACCCTAACATGCATGCAAACCCAACTCACCCACAGAATCCTCCTGCCCCACCACAAAACCCACAAGTCATCCCTCAAGCACAGACACCACCCAATGCACAAGAACCAGGAGAAAACCAAATGGAGGAGGAAGGAGAAATAAACCTACTAGGGTCAGGACCAGTCCTAGAATTTTCAAGACTCAACGAAGTAAATATTTACCTATTCAGGTACCAAAGGGAGAAGAGATATGTACTGAGTTGCCCACAAACACTTTACCAATACTCAATGGATGTGAGAACCCCCCAAGATCCAACAGTAGGAAACCATGCCATGATATTAGTTCCATCGTTGAGGAGAAACTCAATGCCCCATGCCCAAAGGGAGAATGGGCCAACAAACAACCTAGCATCAATGTTTAGGCCTACTAATGTCATTATATGGAACATACTTGGGGGAAACAATGAAAACTTCAGAGTTAATTTTTAGATACCCACCGACCTTGCATGGTTACACTACTTGAAACAATAATGGAAAGCCACATGTCTCTTCTTAGTGATTTTGATTTTTCTCAAATGATTGAGGTCCCAAGTGAAGGTCAATCCGGTGGTATAGTTCTCTTATGGGATGCCAGTGTGTTCAAGGTGCATGTTTTTTTAGAAACAATCACGAGATCCATGCCACAATCGAGGTACTTCCTTCAAAAACTACTTGGCTTTTTTCGTCTATTTATGCTAATACAAAACTGTCTAAACGTCGTGAAATGTGGAGCAGCATAGCAAATATTAGTAATAATTTTAAAGGCCCTTCGTTGCTTTGGGGGGGGGGAGGGGGGATTTTAATGATATCCTTACTTCAAGTGACAAATTTGGGGGTAATCCTATCAACCGTAACCGTAGTAACTCGATATGGAATTGTATCAATCGTTGTAATCTATTAGATTTAAATTACAAGGGACGTAAATACACATGGTCAAACCATAGAAAAAAATCAAAGGGTTTAATCATGGAATGACTAGATAGAATTTTTGTTAATAAAGATGGGCTATCCTTATTCCCTAAGGTTGTAGTTATCCACTTTCCCAAGATACATTCGGATCATAATCCCCTATTAATCAATCTTAGGTCTAGAAATATTAATCATAGTGAGAAACCATTCCGTCTGGAAACTATTTGGTGTAGGCACCCGGACTTCATAAACATAGTTAAATATTGTTGGACAAATACTAACCTCAAGAATGCCCAAAAACGTTTTAAGGATGAGGTTATACAATGGAAAATACCACATTTAGGGATATCTTTAAAAGAAAGAATGTTTTTTAGCCAGATTGAATGGGATCCAATGCTCTCCTTAATACCAATATAGTAACTTCTTACAAAATCTTGAATCAAACCTCCAACTTGAATATAACAATATTCTACACATGGAACATGATTTTTGGAAATTTAGATCTTGAATTAACTGGCTAAATGAAGGAGATGCCAACACGAAGTACTACCATATTATGGCATCCAATCGTAAACGTCTTAAT
Source organism: Nicotiana undulata (assembly GCA_005239495.1). NCBI lineage: Eukaryota > Viridiplantae > Streptophyta > Magnoliopsida > Solanales > Solanaceae > Nicotiana > Nicotiana undulata. Next base: position 44,145 of record ML252898.1, on the reverse strand, counting down.
GCCATTACCTACTTCACTAAAGATAATGGAGAATGGATATCCGAACCCAGCCTAATTCTTGAACACACCTTATCATTCTTCTTGAAAGCCTTCTCAACAACTAATCTTTCTTCCCCTAAAATTAACCCTACTATTTATCCTTCTAGTACAAGAAACATCGACCTAAGTAGCCTGGATCAACCACTAACAAATATAGAAACCAAAAAGGCACTTTTTCCCCTTAAGCCCTTTAAAGCCCCAGGACCGAATGTCATTCACCCTTTCTTTTTCCAAAAATATTGGCACATAACAGAAAACTCCTTTACTAATTATTGTCACAATGTTTTTAACACTCAAACGTTGCTTAGTGGCATTAATAAAACATTCATTTGTCTCATCCCTAAATTCCCTAATGCAAACAACCTTAATAGTTTTAGACCTATTGGACTTTGTAACACCGCTTACAAAGTTATCACTAAGATCATTGCTAGTAGGATAAAGCCCTTCCTACCTAACCTAATTAGCCCTATGCAATGTAGTTTCATTAAAAATAGAAGAGCTAGTGATAATGTCATCATAATCCAAGAGATTATGCATAATATTAGTCGATCAAAAAAAGCAAGCTTTGACATGATCATTAAATTGGACTTAGAAAAAGCTTTCGATCGGCTAGAACCGTACTTTGTCTATAAAATTATTAATTATTTCAAGTTCCCACCAAAGTTAACTAAGCTAATTATGCACTGCATAACCACTAGCTCAATGGGAATACTAGTGAATGGGGCAAGAACTAAATTATTCCAACCCAGTAGGGGTATCCATCTAGGAGGCCCCCTCTCCCCCTACATATTCATCCTATGCATTGAACTATTATCTAGACTTATCAATCTCCAAGTCGATATTCTGAATTGGGGACCTATTAGCATCAGCCATAAGGGCCCCTCCCTCTCCCATATTCTCTTTGCGGATGATATAACCCTAATGGGAAAGGCTAATAAAAAGACAAGTCAATGCATCAAACATTGCATGGAATCAGGTCTAGCAATCAACAAGACTAAATCAAGAATAGTCATCCCTAAAAATTGCCCTAAAGATCATTCAATCTTTCTGTCATCCCTATTTGGCATTAAAGCTACCAACGAATTTGGAAAATACCTTGGGTTTCCAATTCTTAACCACAAGCCAAAGGCAAAAGATATTTAGCTTATCATGGACAATCTTCACTCAAAATTATCTCATTGGAAATGTCCATTTCTTAATATGGCTGGTAGAACCACTTTAGCCTCCAGTACTATAAGTGCAATCCCCTCTTACTCAATGCAATACACACTCCACCCCACCAAAAAACTTAAAACAATCGACAAAATTCAAAGGGACTTTCTATGGGGATCCTCCAATAATGCTAAAAAACTCCATCTAATCAATTGAAATATTATTACCAGGGATAAGAAAGAATGAGGGCTAGGTCTTCGCCAAGCAATTACTAAAAATTTGGTAACCCTATCAAGCCTAGCTTGGAGACTATTACAAAACCCCAATGCTCCTTGGTGTCAGCTCATTAGGGCCAAATATGCTATGTCAAAATCACCCCTCAATACTACTTTCATTTGGAAGTCCATCATTAAGGGCTGGAAGGTTTGTTCTAAAGGTATTCTTTGGGATCCTTCAATAGATACAAAGTTGAATATTTGGTGCAATCACTGGATATATAATTCCACCTCTCTAAGATCCACCATAGAAGGTACCCTTCATAAAAATGACATGAACCTTTCTATAAGAAATCTTGTTTAATAACGACTGAGATCTAAATGCAGTTTCTTTTGAGCTACCCACAGAGGTGATCAAGAATATTAAAACAACACCCACACCTGATTGAAATCTTGCTATGATTTGATTGAAACACCCAACCATACTTCTAAATGCTTCAAGTGGATCTGGGACCTTCGATGCCCCAACAAAATTAAATTTCTTTTATGGAAATATATGCACAACCGTATCCCTGGTAGATCATACCTGACCCGAATAGGTATGAACATAGATGCCACTTGCATCTGTTGTAGAATGGGAATAGAAAACATCTACCACATTTTTTTAGATTGCCCAATAGCGCGTCCTTTTTGGGATAACATGGGAATCACCTCCCAAGACTTGGTAGACGGTGAAAATTTGCTAGTGAAACTTAAAGATAATTTCATCCGCCAAAATACTAATATCATTAGTTGAGAAAGCCTATTTCCATACTCCATATGGGAGTTATGAAAAAACAGGAATCACAACAACATGAACAACCTCAATTGCAATCTGGATGCCAATAAAACCATTCATCATGCATGGGAATTTGTCTTTTTCACTGAAACAATCCACTCATTAACAAAACAGTCACTACAGAGGTTAAGTGGTAGAAACTTCCAAAAACCTGGACTAAACTAAACTGTGATGGTGTTTTTTCTAGTAGTAGCAATGTAGCAGGTATTGGTGGAGCATTCCAAAATTGAAATGGAGAATGGATCGTGGGGATCCACAAGACAATTTTCGCTCTCTCCCCCACACATGCCGAACCGATGGCTCTATTAGAGGGATTGAAAATTTCCAAAGAAATGAATTTAAAAAATATGGAAATCGAAACAGATTGCATAGATATTATTAAGCATGTGTATGAAGATAGACACCACTTCTCTAACATGGTCGTTGAATGTAGATGGTTAATGCACCAGCTGAAGCTCCCAATCCTGAAGCATAATTTCAGAGAAGGCAATTGAGTGGCACAATGGATGGCAAAGGAAGAAATCAAGTACCCCACCACTACCAAGTGTTGTTTCCATTCTCGTTCACCCTTTTTGTCGAACAAGAAGTGCAAAGAGACAAGCTGGAAATTTGTAATAGTTTTAAAGACATTTCTACTAATGTTTGTAATTTCCTAGTAAGTATTGGCAACAGTAATGCCCTTAAAACTACTTCTATGGTTTTGTAATGTGTTTTTAAGCAATATAAATCTATCCTTTACGTTAAAAAAAAAGACTCTGAAGTGGGGACTGGGTATAAGAACTCATTATTACTTAATTTTAATAGGTGGTCCTATATAGGACAAATTGACAAATCTCTTTCATATAAATTATACTCCACCATATTCAATTACGTGAATCTATATATTTTTTGATCCGTTCAAAAAAAATGATTCTTTTCTATATTTGGAAATAATTTAACTTAAACTTTCAATTCTACTCTTAATGAGAAGTTTTTATAATCACACAAATACTCTCGACCCCTTTCTGACTTGTTTAGGACCACAAATTCTAAAAGTCTTCATTTTTTCTTAAACTCTGTATCCAGTCAAACAGGTTCACATAAATTAAAATGGACGAAGTAATATAGATAATGAGGTGTCAACGTCAGTCCACCACGATGTTTAAGAAAAGAAAAAACCTATCATAAAAACAAACACCTGTCAGTTTCATGCTCAAAGGAGCAGTAAAAACATTCGGGTCTATCTTATCCCAAAGCACCATAAACTAAGCTTGTTAGTACCAAATTTGATTGTACTTTGGTATAAATTTGTGCTAGGACATACTAATAAAATTATATTGGTAACACTCTACAAATTCGGATTAGTTATGGATGCGTTAAATGAGTATTAGTGTGACCTTTGAGAAATGTGAACTCCTATCGAGATGAGTATGGGTGGAAACATTTGTTTTAGAATCAAGACTGATAGTTAGGTGCATAAAATTTGATAGAATCGACTAAGTTATGAGAGGTACGCCTTATAGACAAGTAGTGCAAGACCATAATAACTCACGGCCATAGACAGTGCAAGAACTGTCCTGATAACATCAACACCCCTGACGGTGCAAGGCACTGTCCAGGGCATCATCCTCAGCGCCCCAGACAGTGCAAGGCACTGTAGTTTTGGCGCTTCTAATGGCGCCTTGCACAGTTAGTTTGGCACCCCTGATGGTGCCCCGTGCCGACATTGTTTATCCGAGCTATTTTTATTTTCCTCCTCAATTTTGGGACGTATTTACTTATTTAAAATCCCTACCTCGTTCCCCCACACCCAAAACACGAAAACCTACTCTAGAAAGGGGAGCTCTCAAGAATCCAACTTCCCCAAGGTCCCTCCATCATCCAAGGTAAGTTCTAAAAATGATTCTAAGTTAATTTCAATTCTCCAACACCTTATTAACATGGGTAAATCCTTCCAATCATTATATATTCGATCGAGAGACCTTTGTTGAGAAAAAAAATCCTAGAACTCGAATTCAAGAGGAGTGAACTTCGAAAAGGTAATGCTTCTACTCCCTAATCATTATAACTATGAATTGATGAGTTTTTGGTAGGATAGTAAATGAGTTTGATAAAGAGAACCATAAGAACTATTCTAGGGTTTTGGATTGTTGACTTATGATTGTTGTAAACATTTGGGTGATGTGAAATGGTGTTAGTTACATCTATTTTAGATTGTAGAATCACAAAAAAGTAGTATAATGCGAACTTGGTGAAGAAAAGACCAACTACTATGGACTATGAGGCTCTACGGCCATAAGGTGTTTGATAAAGTGCATATGTGATTAATCATTAGCATTAATACTAATAATGGTTCCTCTTGATATATAATGTCATAGATTATTGTTGAAAGACGCGAGGACAAATTGTGATACGCTTAAAAGGGAAAACTCAAGGTATGTGAGGCTAACTCTCTATGATTGGGAATGTTAACGATTCTCCGTACACTACATTTCTTTTACAATATTATTAATTGCCTCAGAAATATAGTTAGGCTCAATTCCTTGAATAGTTGCAGAACTTCTATTCTTTAGCTTCGTAACTCGTTCATGACTTTCATTCTGAACATTGTGAGCTTAGTGCGTAATCAATATGGAATTAGGATTAATGCCTATGAGTCTTAGTCTAGACTACTCAGCATGTCATAATAGTTAAAGTTTTAGTTTTCATAATCAGTTCATTAATACATGTCTTAGTCTAGTCCTATTCAGTATTCTAGTATCATTGTATACGGTCAAAACCGGGAGTGACCAATCTTGAGGTTTCTATGGCATTCCGAGCCTGGTCTCGATGGCATCGGGGCAAGACCAGAAGATAAACTCCGATGTGATCCCCTGGAAGAGCGACATCGGGGAATCAGTATACCTCGAGGTAAGGTGAAGATCGGGGCCCGCCGTGGAAAGGCGTTGGACTCCCAAGAACATGCGGCTAAAGCTGACAAGCGCTTGCAAGAATAGTACGAGTCTGTACCAGATAATTAAATAGTTGTACCAGCTATTCTCTTTTGTAATAATTATACATGTACCATGTTGGGATTCCCCCTCCTATATAAAGGGGACCCTTGTAAATTCTTGCACACATGATATTGAATACAAGAACATTCTCGTCTCTCTAACTTAAACATTCTCCACTGCTGATTCCTTTGATTTATTGTATTTCATTTATTGTTCTTCATTTATTACTCATCATTGATCATAAATAGCTGCTTTCGAGGCCCTTATCACTTGTTGTACCAAGTCACTGCATGGTTTTGAAGATTGACAAATGCCTACCCAGTTGAACCAGGTCCATCAGGGTAAAAAGACCCATTGGCACAGAAGCATTCATGCACAGGAGATAAACATGATCTGTGAATTACTGTGAACTAAGAAGTTGTCTCCTAAAGCGAAAAGGTTGCAAAGTGATAAGAAGATAGATTTCGAATTCAGCAAGGACAGAAACAATCGAGGAAGTTGAGATGAACACGAACTCTTCCACCAAGGAAGAGTTGCACTAGAACTAAACAACATCTCAACTACTGGCGCTATAAAATGTTGAAGCATTCCTGCTGAAGATTTGATCGCACAAAGACAGAAGTGAAACAAGAACTGAAAGCAAAATTACCAAAGCAATTTTGCAAATCCTTGTGCGACACAAAAGCTACTTGAAACAGCTAGAATATCCAGTTCCATCTGCTGTCTTTTTTAGTCTAGTTGGTTGTAGTAGATGATTTCTATTGTATCTTTCAGCTTTATCTAGAAGCAATTGTAATAGGTACACATTGTTCAAGTTAGAGTTAACGTGAAGTTTTTCGCAATTAGCTAGAGGCTAGTTTGCCACAAAGGGTTAGAGTTAATCCTTAGGTTTACAAAAGATTTTATTTTGTAAATGCTGTTTGACTCAGAGTTGTAGTGAAGAGTTTGGGAAATCCTACTTGGAAGTAGGTCGTGGTTTTATCACCTTTTGAGCCGGGTGTTTTCCACGTAAAAATCTTTGTGTTCTTTACTTTTCTGCATTTATTATTCCGCAACAGTACGAGTTGGAACACATAGAAGAACCAGGTTCTTCTGTAGAGGCTGCACTCGAAAATTGGACACCACACAAATCACCCCCCCCCCCCC
>ML252898.1:13492-37646 GCA_005239495.1 Nicotiana undulata | reverse complement strand
GTATCAGAGCAGGTTATCCTTGAAAAGGCTAACACCTTGGAAAAGATCAAAATGAGTGCACCACCTGGAAACTGGGAGGGTCAATCAACTGCAAGGCCACCACTCTTTAATGGCCAGTATTACTCTTGGTGGAAGAACAGGATGAAGGACCACTTGATTGGAGAAGACTATGAGCTTTGGGATATAGCCACTGATGGTCCTCTAGCCACCATGAAGAAGACTGTTGAAGGAGTAGATGTACCAAAAACTAGGGCGGACTGCACTGCTGAGGATCTAAAGAAATGGGAGAAAAATGCTAAGGCCAAAAAGTGGCTAGTTTGTGAACTAGGTCCAGACGAGTATAGAAGGATTCAAAGTTGCATCACTGCCAAAGAAATCTGGGATACCTTACAAGTATCCCATGAAGGAAAACCTCAGGTGAAAAGATCAAGAGGTACTCTACTATACTCTCAGTATAAAAACTTCACTATGAAAGAAGGAGAGACAATCCAAGAGATGTACACAAGGTTCACAACTTTGACAAATAAACTTCAGTCTCTTGGTAGAGTCATTCTTGAAGAGGACAGGGTAGAGAAGATCCTGACAAGGGTCTTACCACTTTCCTGGGAAAGTAAAATCACTGCTATCCAGGAATCCAAAAATATGGCAACCCTCAGATTGGACGAGCTAATTAGAAACCTTACTGCCTATGAACTCAGAAGGCAAACAATGAAAATGGATGCTCCAAAGAAGTAAGGGAGTATAGCACTGAGAATCACTGAGGGAGCATATCTGGAAGAAGATGAGATGGCCATGATTACCAAAGAATTCAGAAACTTTCTCATAAGGAAGAAGGGCATCTCTAGAGGTGGAAACTACAACAAAGCAAAAGCTCCAGAAAGGCTAACCAATGGGGGATGCTACAAGTGTGGAAATACTGACCACCATATCAAGAACTGTCCTCAGTGGGAAGTGAATGGAAAAGGGAGAGATTTGAAAGACAACAAAAGTTATGGTTGCTGCTTGGGGTGAAAGTTCATATGAAGAATCAGAAGATGGTGAGAATGAAGAACAGGCGCTCATGGCAATTAGAGAATCTGATGTGGAATCATATGAAGAACCAGAGGTAAGTATCTCCCATCTCAAAAACAAAATAAAGTTCCTATCTAAAGAGAAACTCTCTGAGTTGCTACTGGATTTCATGGATGATTCTGAAGAAACAACCAAAAAGAAAGAACAACTCTCTAAAGAATGTGCAATGCTAAAAGTAAAATGCATGAACCTGGAAATCAGAGTAATTGAATCTGAAAAGGAAAACATTGTCCTGATGAACCAGGTTCATCCACTTGAAACTGAGATTCTAGAGCTAAAATTTGAAAATATAAAGTTAAAGCTAGAATCTAGTAAAAAGATTGTTGATCATTCTCATACCATGTTATAAGAAAATAGGGGAAAACTAAAATATAAGAGGTATACCAAGGATGAACAAATAAGGACACTTAAATAAGAACTTGGTAAAGTCAAACATGAGTTAGATAGAACTTGTAAATGGAATAAATCCTCTAATACCTTGATATGGCTTCAAGAAAACCATAGTAGCAACCAGAGAGGACTTGGCTTTGGGAGTCAACTGCCCAAGTGGGATCCCAAAAGCAAGTATCTCACTCTCCCTGAGAATAAAATTAGCAACCACTGTGGTAAGACTGGTCATTACAAAATTGAGTGTACTGCAAAAGAGCAGGCCAGTCGAAGAAATGAGAGTTTTGTTAAAAAGAAAAACTGGTTACCAAATTGGGCCAGAAAAAGCTTAATTCATCCTTTCTCTTATAGAAAAGGACCCAAACTAGTTTGGGTTCTTAAGACTAACCCCTGATTTCTTTTTGTAGGTTCAAGTGAGAGGAAGCAGCCAAATTTGGTACTTGGATAGTGGCTGCTCAAAACATATGACATGGAACAAGGAACAGTTCCTTTCACTTGAAAACCTCAAATGAGGAAATGTCTCCTTTAGAAAATGAAAGAAAGGTGAAATTATAGGAGTTGGTAAGGTATGTAAGGATGATACACGTTCCATTGAACATGTGTACTTGATAGATGGCTTGAAATATAGCCTGATCAGTGTGTCACAATTGTGTGACAGAGGTAACCTGGTTGCTTTCACTTCCACAAAATGTTTTGTGATTAACCTGCTTACTGACAAGATTGTTTTGCAGGGAAAAAGAATGAATAACATCTATGTCATAGACTTGTCCACACTGTCTGAAAATGAACTCACTTGCTTAAGTGTGTTGGACAGTGATCCCCTCCTTTGGCACAAAAGACTTGGTCACGCGAGTCTGAATCAGCTTAACAAATTAGTCTCTAAGGACTTAGTGGTAGGGCTTCCTAACATTAAGTTCAAGGAAGACAAAGTTTGTGAGGCATGTGCAAGGGGGAAGCAGGTAAGATCCTCATTCAAAAGCAAGAAAATGGTCAGTACCACCAGGACGTTGGAACTGGTTCATATGGACTTATGTGGTCCTATGAGAACTCTGAGCAGAGGTGGTAAGAAATATGTAATGGTGCTAGTTGATGATTACTCAAGGTTCACTTGGACCTTATTTCTGACATCTAAAGATGAAGCATTTGATATGTTCACTTCATTTGTTAGAAAAACTCAAAAACAGTTAGGAAATCAACTAGCATCAATAAGATCTGATCATGGTACTGAATTTGAGAATGCAAAGTTTGCTGAATTCTGTGATGAACATGGTATAAATCACAACTTTTCTGCCCCTAGAACCCCACAGCAAAATGGGGTTGTTGAAAGAAAGAACACAACTCTTGAACACACGGCTAGAACCGTGCTTCATTCTAGCAAACTACCCCATAGCTCCTGGGCAGAAGCAATAAACACTGCATGCTACATAATAAATAGATGCATGACCAGACCACTGGTAGAGAAAACTCCTTATGAATTACTTAAAGGGAGAAAGCCCAACATATCCCACCTTAGGGCTTTCGAATGCAAGTGCTTTGTGCATAACAATGGCAAAGATTCCCTAGGTAAATGTGATCCCAGAAGTGATGAGGGAGTATTCTTGGGATATTCATCACATAGCAAAGCTTATAAAGTATATAATAAAAGAACTATGTGTGTAGAGGAGAGTGTGCATGTTGTTTTTGATGAAACTAACTCTGAGAGACAGGAACCAGAAGATGAGGAGCTTGGACTGGTCAGAAGCAGTGAACAAATTGAAGCAAATATGGAATATGGAACAGGTGATGGACCAGGTCCAACTACCCCAAGCAACATAACATGGGGAATTCAACAACAAATTACTATGGACCTTGGCCCTAATCCTGTTCCACAACAAGAAGACCCCATGAGATCATCTAGGAGTCAACAATTGGCTCTCAAACCACATAGATATTAGAGTTCTCACCCTCTTGAGAACATCATAACAGATTTGACATCCGAAATTAAAACAAGATCCTCTTTGAAAAATTTGTGTACGTTTGATGTTTTTCTATCCTTGATCGAACCAAAGAACATTGTTGAAGCCTTACAGGATGCTGACTGGGTAAATGACATGCAAGAAGAGATGAATAAATTTGAAAGAAGCCAAGTATGGCACTTGGTACCCAGACCATTAGACAGATCAGTGATTGGCACAAAGTGGGTCTTCAGGAACAAACTCGATGAGGATGGAACTATTACAAGAAACAAGGCTAGACTGGTTGTCCAAGGATATAGTCGAGAAGAGGGAATTGACTATGATGAGACCATTGCTCCTGTGGCAAGATTGGAAGCAATCAGACTTCTTATAGCATTTGCTGCACACATGGAATTCACTCTCCATCAGATGGATGTAAAGAGTGCTTTCCTCAGTGGCTATCTAAAGGAAGAAGTATCGGAAGGCAGAATGGTAGCCTTATGCAAATGGAAGGCAGAATGGTAGCCTTATGCAATGGAGGTAGAGCTTAACCTCAGAAGGCAGAATAGTAGCCTTATGCAAGATAGAAGGCAGAATGGTAGCCTTATGCAATCCAGATAGAGACAGTGCTTAGTCTCGGAAGGCAGAATGGTAGCCTTATGCAAGAATTAAATAAATGACAAATAGAAATTCTTAGCTGATAATGGATTGCAGTGTTGTGATCATTGTGAACATTGTGGCTACGAAGCATTATTTGTATGTGCTGATAGCAAATGTCGTCAAGTGTGACAGTTTGGGAATCGTCTTTTGAACAATATTTGTCCTTTGGGCAGATAGTACGTTTAGGGATTTTGCAACCTTAGTGCCTGCATCCAAAGAAAAATCATGAGTTTTGTAAGGGGAAGGTTAGTTCGTATCCCCGATGACTTGTTCGGCTTGATCCGATGATACTGTTTGTATCACTGGGGTAGCGTTTGCTAAACAAAGCTTTTTCAAGGATAAGCATGCATGATTTTGTAGAAGTATGACATAATGTATACTTTAAAATAATTTTTGGATGAACCGACGACTGTGACACGGTTCGAGACATTGCAACCTTTCTTGCTACAGAATGTTAAGGGTACTCCTCAAAATTCTGCCCCGGTTTGATGGGTCGATGCCTCTGACTGCTATTTGCTGTGGCGATCGGCTGAACTTACTTCGGAAAGGGTCCTCCTCAAAATTCTTCCCTAGTTTCCAATTGTCGAAGGAAAATGAATTTTTATTGAATTATGACCGAACCCATAGGGCTGCCTACGTATCCCCTCTTAAACGGGAATCAGGTCAGGCGTAGTTCAATTTACATCTTTGATAAAAGCATAAAGGATACACATAATAGCGTTTGACTGCATCTGAATTGATTGGCTTCGGCCAGACTTCTCCGTCCATTTCTGCGAGTATAAGAGCTCCTCCTGTCAGAACCCGATGAACCATGTATGGACCTTTCCAGTTGGGAGAGAACTTTCCCATGGCTTCGTCTTGATGTGGAAAGATTTTCTTTAACACCGGCTGCTCCGGTGTGAATTGTCTTGGCTTGAATTTCTTATTGAAGGCTCTGGACATTCTATTCTGGTAGAGTTGACCATGGCAGACCGCATTCATTCTCTTTTCGTCTATGAGGGCTAACTGCTCATAATGGTTCTTTACCCACTCTGCGTCGCTGAGCTCAGCTTCTTGTATGATCCTTAGGGAAGGAATTTCTACCTCAGCGGGAATAACATCCTCTGTACCATAAACCAACATATAAGGAGTTGCCCCGGTTGATGTGCGGATTGTGGTGCGATGTCCCAATAAGGCGAATGATAACTTCTCATACCATTGCTTATGCTTCTCTATCATTTTCCTCAATATCTTCTTGATGTTTTTGTTAGCGGCTTCTAAAGCTCCATTCATCTAAGGTCTGTAAGTTGTGAAATTCTTGTGTTTGATTCTGAAGGTTTCGCACATAGCTTTCATCAAGTCACTGTTGAGATTGGAGTCATTATCAGTAATGATTGATTATGGGATTTCGAACCGGAAAACAACACAGTCGCGAAAAAAGTTGGTCACGACTTTCTTAGTCACTGCTTTGTAGGACGCTGCTTCGACCCATTTGGTGAAATAGTCGATGGCTACTAGAATGAACTCGTCGCATTAAGCTCGTTTGGAGGTACCTTTATCATGTATGCATGTATCTGACAGCGGTGGCATTTTTGGACATACTGGATGCAGTCTGTTTCCATAGTCATCCAACAGTAACCGGCCCGGAGTATCTTCTTCGCCAAAACAAAATCGTTCATATGCGGGCCGCAAGTCCCAACATGGACTTCCTCTAGTATCTTGGATGCTTTCTTTGCGTCTACACATCTTAATAGCCCCAAATCGGGAGTCCTCCTGTACAGGATTCCTCCGCTGTGAAAGAAGTTGTTGGACAGTCTCCAAAGTGTGCATTTCTGAGTAGGATTTGCAAGCTCTGGGTACTCTCCTTTTACAAAATATTCCTTGATGTCATGAAACCAAGGCTTTCCGTCTACTTCTTCTTCAACATGGGCACAGTAAGCGGGTTGGTTATGGATCTTCACTGGAATGGGATCAATGAAATTCTTGTCTGGATGCTGAATCATAGATGACAGAGTAGCCAATGCATCGGCGAACTCATTCTGGATTTTGGGGACATGCCAAAATTCTTATTGGTGAACCTCTTTCTTAACTCTTGTACGTGGTGCAGATGCGGCAGTATCTTTGAATTCTTAGTAGCCCACTCTCCTTGTACCTGATGTACCAGCAAATCCGAGTCACCAATCACTAGCAATTCTTGAACGTTCATGTCAATGGCCATTTTGATCCCTAAGATGCAGGCTTCATATTCAGCCATATTGTTGGTGCAGGGGAACCTGAGTTTGGCGGATATCGGATAATGTTGATCGGTTTCCGATATCAGGACAGCTCCAATGCCGACTCTCTTGAAATTCGCTGCTCCATCAAAGAACAGCCTTCAACCGTCATAGGATTCTGCAATGTCTTCTCCTATGAATGATACCTCTTCATCAGGAAAATACGTTTTCAAAGGTTCGTATTCTCCGTCCACGGGATTCTCAGCAAGATGGTCCACCAATGCTTGTCCCTTGACCGCTTTCTGAGTTACATAAACTATGTCGAACTCACTCGGCAGGATTTGCCACTTGGTTAGCTTGCCAGTGGGCATGGGCTTCTGAAAGATGTACTTCAATGGATCCATTCTCGATATGAGATATGTAGTATAGGCACAGAAATAGTGCCTCAACTTCTGATCTACCCAAGTCAAAGCGCAGCAGGTGCGTTCCAATAGAGAGTACCGAGCCTCATATGGAGTGAACTTCTTGCTGAGATAATAAATAGCTTGCTCCTTTCTTCCTGTTTCGTCGTGCTTCCCCAGGACGCAGTCGAAGGCTCCATCTAACATTGCAAGGTAGAGTAGCAAAGGTCTACCTGGCTCAGGCGGTACTAGGACTGTTGGTGTTGACAGGTATTCCTTAATTCTGTCAAAATCCCTTTTACAATCATCGGTCCACTTGGTCGCGGCATCTTTCTTTATCATCTTGAAGATAGGTTCACATATAACTGTAGACTGTGCTATGAACCGACTGATGTAGTTAATCCTTCCCAAGAAGCTCATCACATCTTTCTTGTTCTTTGGCGGTGGTAGTTCTTGAATGGATTTGACTTTCGATGGATCCAATCCTATCCCTCGACAGCTAACGATAAACCCGAGAAATTTCCCATCGGGAACACCAAATGCACACTTAGCGGAGTTTAATTTTAGATTGTATTTCCGCAGTCTATTGAAGAACTTTCTCAGATCTTCTATGTGGTCGGCGGCTTTCTTGGACTTGATAATAACATCATCCACATATACCTCGATCTCTTTATGTATCATATCGTGGAAGATAATGGTCATATCCCTCATGTAAGTGGCCCCTGCATTCTTTAGGCTGAATGGAATCATCTTGTAACAATATACTTCCGAAGGCGTAATGAAAGCCGTTTTCTCAGCGTCTTCCTCATCCATCCAAATCTGATGATAACCAGCGAAGCAATCCACGAATGATTGTAGCTCATTCTTGGCGCAGTTGTCAATCAGGATGTGTATATTTGGCAAGGGGAAGTCATCTTTCGAACTGGCCCGGTTGAGATCCCGGTAGTCGACACAGACTCTAACCTTCCCATCTTTCTTTGGTACTGGCACGATGTTAGCTAACCATGTCGGGTACTCAACTGCCCTGAGAACCTTGGCGTTGATATGCTTGGTAACTTCTTCCTTGATTTTCAAGCTCATATCAGGATTGAATTTTCTGAGCTTTTGCTTGACTGGTGGACACATTGGATTGGTTGGAAATTTGTGAGCCGCAATAGATGTACTCAGACCAGTCATGTCATTGTAAGACCAGGCGAATATGTCCTCATACTCTTTTAGAAATTCTGTGTATTCCTTCTTTTCTGATGGTGACAGATGAATGTTGATTCGTGTTTCCTTGACGTTTTCTGAATCTCCCAAGTTGACGACTTTGGTCTCGTCCAGGTTGGACTTAGGTCTGTTCTCAAAAATCTCGAATTCCTTGATAATCTCGTCAGGTATGTCATCTTCCTCTGAATCAATGTATGTTTGTTGTGTTGTCTCGCTGCATGTCACAGTCATCGGTTCATCGAGACAAGTAATAGTAATGAGCCTGTATGGAAGGTCCTTCCTCTCCATCCTCCTCGAGAATAGCACAAAAGTCCATGTCATCATCCTTTAGGAATAAGTTCCTCGATGCGGCGAGTGCTTCCTCTTCGTCTGTCCCATAAATAATGCAAGCTTGCTGAAAAGTCTGCTCTAAATATGGTATTGGCTGCTCCAAATGGTAGTAAGGGTCGCGCCATGGTGGCGACCAGCTATTGAATTCTTCCCATGTGTACTCATATCCCAAACCGAAGGTAGTACCATGTTTCTTGAGCTTTATGGGTTTAGAGATTCCTTGGAGGTTCTCGTCGAGCCCTTTGCCAGGCTCGTACCCACCCAGCTTAGTATGCTTTCGATTTTGCTATCCTACTATTTGACTTTGTCGATAGCATTGACCCGTTCAATGTGGTGGTAAGTTTCTCCACCTAGTTTCCTCTTTCCCTCGATTGCCGGAATGGTTTGGCGACTGTAAATAGGGTTGCTACCGTCGTCGTGAATGATCACTTCCTGGTGATTCCACTCGAACTTCACTACCTAGTGCAGCGTTGATGCTACGGCCCCAGCGGCATGGATACAGGGTCGTCCTAATAGCAAGTTGTAGGACGCTGGTACATCTATTACTTGGAAATCGACCTCGAACCAGGTTGGTCCCATCTGCAGGCACAGACTAATCTCACCAATGGTGGACCTTTGAGAACCATCGAAAGCTTTCACATTGATTGCTCCATCCTTTATCTCATGCAGCCCTTTACCCAATTTCTTGAGTGTTATTAGCGGACAGATGTTAAGACTGGATCCTCTATCGATCAGGATTCTGGTGATGAAATAATTTTCGCATTGCACAATGATGTGCAGTGCTTTGTTATGCCCCAGCCCTTCAGGTGGCAGCTTGTCTTCATGAAAAGTGATCTTATGGCTTTCCAACACTTGGCCTACCATATTGGCCATTTCCCCGCTGGTGATATTGTTCGGCACATATGCTTCGTTCAACACCTTCAACAAAGCACTCATGTGAGTCAGAATTCTACAGCAAAGAGAGAATGGATATTTGTGCTGGAGACTTGTTCAACTGGTCGATGACCAAGTACTCCTTGGCCTGTACTTTCCTCCAAAGGTCGTCCGGACCTGTCTCAATAAGGGGAGGCCGATAGGAAACCTGCTTGCTTGATTCGGCCAGATGTTTAGGGGTATAGACTCTACCAGTTCTTGTCATACCATGTGCTGCAACAGCTTCTTCAGTCTTGACCTTGCCCTTCCTTCTCGCCTCGGCTGTATAGTCCCAAGGTACAACATTTGTATAGAAGGGTGGCGTGGTTGACATCGCCACTAGGATCGGCGCCGCTATCCTCACTTCGAATGGAACATGTGCCTTGGGTGGCAAGACTGCAACCTCAAATGGTGCGGGTGCATTTGTCGGAGACACGAATTCAACCTCAATCGGTACCGGTGTCTTTGCGGGTGGCACTGCTTCAAACTCAAAAGGTATAGACATGTTTACCTCAGCATCCTCAGACGGTTGAATCTGGACTATGATCGGATTGAGAGTAATTGCCGGTTTCTTTGGGTTATCGCCTTCTACGATCAACCCGATCGATCCCTCGGAATCCCAGTACTTAGGGAATTCTAAAACAATCAAGGAAGCTCGTATAAGCATTCATCTATCACCCTCAGAGAAAGAAGGGTATACCATGTTCCTAAAGGATTAATGAGGACATCTTTGCATGGTCCTACGACGATATGAATGGTTTGAGCACATCCATAGTAGCTCACAACCTATCCACCAATCCCATGTGTCCACCGATAAAGCAGAAGCTCATAAAGTTCAAGCCAGATATGAGTTTGAAGATAAAAGAAGAGGTCACCAAGCAAATCAAAGTCAAGGTTCTCCATGTGGTCGAATACCCAACATGGTTAGCCAACATTGTGCCCGTTCCAAAGAAAGATGGGAAGGTCGGAGTATGTGTCGATTACCGAGATCTAATAGAGCAAGACCTAAGGATGATTTCCCGTTGCGCAACATACACATACTGATTGACAATTGTGCTAAGCATGAACTCCAATCCCTTTTGGATTGTTTCGCATGATACCACCATATTTGGATGGATGAAAATGATGCCTAAAAGACCACCTTTATCACACCATGCGGAATATATTGCTATAAAATGATGTTGTATGATTTAAGGAATGTTGGGGCCGTCTACGTGAGGGCCATGACGACTATCTTCCACGATATGATACACAAGGAAATAGAGGTGTATGTGAATGATGTTATCATCAAATCTAAAAGGAGTTCGGATCACATAGCAGACTTCAAGAAATATTAAAATCGACTTCGAAAATACAACTTGAAGTTGAACAATGAAAAACGTGCCTTCGGAGTCCCTGCTTGAAAGTTGTTAGGTTTCATTGTCAGTCGCCGAGGTATCGAGTTAGACCCGTCAAAATTATGAATAACCGTTGTTTTCTTTTATTGTTGATCACCTTACTATCTTGTTGTTTTTATTTTTCTTTTATATGGCTTTTTGGTACTGTCTCTTCTTGTATATATTTTCATTAATGTGGTGCTTATGTTTTCTTGAGTCGGGGGTCTATCGGAAACAACATCTCTATCCTCACACGGTAGGGGTAAAGTTTGCATACACACTACCCTCCTCACACCCCACATTGTGCCACAATGTGAGATAATATTGGGTATGTTGTCGTTGTCGTCGAAAATATTATAGTCATATTAAAAAAATGTAAAAAAAAATAAGGAGCTGTTGAGGTTATTAAAACTCAACATAGTAATGTAAGAAAGATAAAAAATGGGTGGAAGAAACTCTGCGGTCCTGCTGCTCCTAATACTCATCGCAGCTGCTTTCTTCACATCAATTGCTTCAACTCCAACAAAACCCCATGTTTTCAGATCCTTCACCATCAACACCAATCAGGTAACTAAGTAAAGCTTACATCCAATTACAGAAAGCAAGATTTCATATTGAATCTCATCAAGATCTCGTGTTAATAATACTGTGTCTTTGTTTGAGAAATCAGAGCGCGGTTACTGCAAGGAGCTGCTCATACACGTTGACCATCAAGACAAGCTGTTCTTCACCTAAATACACCAGAGACAGAGTCAGTATTGCTTTTGGAGATGCTTATGGCTTTGAGGTAAACGCCCTGTAATTCCAAATCTATACTCAAAGTAATCGGTCTTCTTTTTCTTCATGATGGGTCAAACTCTTACTTAAATCCAATTGAGGGAATGGCAATATGCAGCCTTCATTTTCTTAAATCTTGATCACTGCGATTCTCCTCTTAAGAGGCAGTAAAGTAAGTTAACAAGAATAACCTTACAGACAATATAGATTAAATTTTAGATCCAGCCGTTTCAGAAAATTGAATGAAAATCAAGTACCACTTCCATTCTTCTTTGTTTTTTTTTTAATCTTGCTGTAGATTACTGCATCTTCAATTGAAATTCGATGACCATTTGAAAATGAACTCCAAAATCTTTTAAAGAGAATAGGTTGAACACTCGTAATATTAACTTTCTTTTTGGGGTGTTGGAACAACTTAGAGACCTTAATTTGCCCAAATGAGATTTCTGAAAATTGTATGTGAATGTTCTATACAGGTCTATGCACCAAGACTAGATAACCCATCGTCAAGGATTTTCGAGAGGTGCTCTACGGATACATTCCAGATACGTGGCCCATGTACTTATGAGATCTGCTACCTTAACTTGTTGAGGGTTGGATCCGATGGCTGGAAACCAGAGAGCGTGAAGGTGTATGGTCCAGATCGTCCTGTTATTACGTTTAAATATAATAAATTTCTACCTAATGGAGTGTGGTTTGGATTTAATCACTGTCGTAAAGTCTCCGGCTCTGTTATATAGGAATAGAGCATGTACTCAACCATGAACATGAGACCAAATTTGAGTTTGCAGATTTGATTGATGTACTATGGAGGTTTTAAATAAGATATTGTTTGTGTGACGATCCGATAAGTCGTTTTGAGCACTAGACTTTATCTTCGTGTTTCGAGACCTCTATTAGCTTCATCTGATATTTTTTGATTTGTATGTTTGGTCCGTGTCGTTTTCCGGAAACTGCACAAAAGTTTGAAGAAAAAGTGATTTTAGGCCTAAAATGGGACTTGAGTTCACCACGTTCAACATTCTTGGTAAACGACCTTGGATCGGTGTTTTGACTATTCCGAGAGTTTCGTATGATATTTTTGGACTTGTACGCACGTTTGGTTGGGGTCCGGGGATGACCCAAGCGTATTTTGATGCGAGGACATGTTCGCAAATATGAACTCCGTTTTTGCTAAGTCGAGCTCGCATTTACGAAAAAGGGCTGGGCAGGGCAGTCTTTGCATTTGCGAAGAGATTCGATTGTTTTCCAAGAATGTTGAGCCGGGGAAACGCAATGATGAAACTAAATTTCCAAGCGGAAGGATGAGAGAAAAAAAATCTCTCAATTGCGGACATCACTGGATCGCTTTTGCGAATGTTTGGTCTCTTTTGCGACTGGGACTTACTCAGGTTTGCAATTGCAAACCATTGATTGCATTTGAGATAAAGGGGTGTATCGCAAATGCGGTACTTTTTGTTTTTCATTTGCGACTTTAGCAGGCTAGGGGCACTATTTTCACTTGCGATCAGTGTTTCGCATTTGTGATACCTGCAACTGGGAAAAAGAGGCAAAAATTGGGACTTAGCTCATTTTACACCATTTCTCAACCCCATACACTCTAGAGGTAATTTTTGGAGCACCCTTTCTTCCCAAATTCCTTGGTAAACAACTCTAGTTTATTTTCTATCAATTCCCCATTACTTTTCATGAGTTTTAACATCAAATATAGGATTTTCATAGTAGAAATTAGGGGTTTTGAGTAGAATTAAGAGATTTTATAAAATTGAGATTTAGACGTCAAATTGAGGTCCGATTTCGAAATAAATCACATAGGCTCGAGGGTGAATGGGCTATCAGATTTTGATAAAAATTGGACCTTTTTTCATTCGTGGATAGTTTCTAAAGCTTATTTGAATTGTTTGATCGATAATTGGCTAGATTCGGTTGCTATGGAAGCTTGCTCGAAAGGCAAGGTCGTGGTTGATTGATTGATTTGGTTGCGGAGCGAGGCATATTTTGTGGTTAACCTTGACTTGAGATGATTCGCACTTGATTGGTTTGTTTTCTACTTGATTTATGTGTGGGGAGAGCATATATGCAAGGTGACGAGTGAATATACGTGGTCATGGGTTAAGCATGCGGATTGAGATATTTATTTATTGTTTTCAATTGTTCCATTCTTTTATTTAATCCATGTTATTACTTGTTAAATTCTCTAATTGTTACTTGCCTTTACTTGTTAAATTCATGCTTGTGTCCGTTACATGCCTTAATTGCTAATTATTTTCATGTAATCATGTCTTTATTTATTGACTGTCTTTACTTGTTTTATGACCATATGTGTTATTGGATAACTACTTTTATTCGCTTTATGTTTTTAATTGTAATTCTCGTATTGAATTTTATTTGAGATATGTCAGAGTTGGTTGTAGTTGTAAATTTATATTATTATTGTGTGGGGTCGGATTGCACGCCAACAGATATTGGTATTATTGTGTAGGATCGGATTACACGCGACAACGGATCTTAGTATTATTATGCAGGATTGGGTTGCACACCGCAACGGTACTTATGTATAATTGTGGATCGGGTTGCGCGTCGTACGCAGAAGACATATTTAACTACTTTTAATTGTTGTTTCCATATCCGTGTTAAATTGAAAAGTTGAGCATAAATATTATTTTGGGGCGCTCTGTTATACTTTCAGTTCTAGTTCTCATGTTATACTCGTTTTCTCAATTAGTTGTTATTTCATTTATACTTGTTCAGGTTTATAGTGAGTGCCTTGTTTTAGCCTCGTCACTAATTTGTCTAGGTTTGGCACTTACAGAGTACATGGGTCGGTTATTTTCATGTTACACTTCTGCATTTCTGGTGCAGATTCTCGTATTGGTCCCACCAATGGTTTGCGGAGGCTCACTCGGATCAGCTTTTCACGGAGACTTGAGGGAGAGCTGCATAGAAATTGCAATCACTGAAGTCCCATTCTTTATCTAGTTTATTGTTTAGTTGTTTCAAACAGTTGTATTTTCATTCAGACATTAGTTGTAGCACTATTAGAATGCTCATGTACTTGTGACACAAGTTCCGGGATTGGATAGTTAGTGTTTTGAGTTATTATATTTATTTTGGATTTCTGCGGCTTTATTTCTTATTAAATTACTTTCAAACTGGTTTTAAAATGATTAGTTGTGAATTAATATTGGCTTTCCTAGCAAGTGGATGTTAGGCGCTATTATGACCCCGTTGTTGGGATTTTGGATCGTGACAAGTTGGTTTGTGAATGCTTGGTTGCGTAGGTCTCACGAGTCATGAGCAAGCTTAGTAGAGTTTGGAGGATCATTATGGAGACGTCTGTACCTATCTTCCAGAGGCTATAGGGTTTTTGGAAAATTTTACTTCATTCTTTCTCTATGTGATTTTATTTTATTATTGAGTTTGAACCATTATATTCTTTTTCTCTCGCAGATGGCGAGGACACGCACACCATCCACAACCGAGGAGGAGCCGGAGCCTCAGGTTGCAGTCGCTGCCAGGGGTAGGGGCCGGGGCAGAAGTAGAGGCAGAGCTCAACCTAGAGAACATGCAACATCACCTATTGCTGAGCCTCAAATCAAGCAGGAGGATGAGATCCCTATTCTAAATGCACCAATTGACCAACTCAGGTCCCGGAGGGGTTCATAGCCACTCCCGTACTTCAGGACACCTTAGTCCTCTTAGTGGGCTTTATGGAGAGTGTGGTCCATGACAGTGTATTTCTTGTAGCACCATTCATCTCTCAGGTTGGGGGGGGGGGGGAGAGCCTAAACTCCCGCTATGACTCTCATATATCAGACTCTGATAGTTTCAATAATTAGATTGGTTCAGCCTACTATTACTACACAACATGGGGAAAGTCCTGCTATGTTGTCAGAGGGGTTGAAGAGGTTGGACAAGTTCACCAAGCTCTTCCCTATTCATTTTGGTGGTACACCTTCTGAGGACCCACATGAGTAACTTTGGACCGTTGCCACGAGGTGTCGTGCAACATAGGTACTGTGGAGTCCAATGGAGTTGACTTTGCAATATTTAAGATGACCAGTTCTGCCAAGAGATGGTGGCAGGACTATGTTCGAAGCAGACCAGCATGTTCACTTCCCCTCAATTGGGATCAGTTCTCATAGAGATTCTTCGAGAATTTAATCGCTTTTACTTTGAGACAGGACTACCGCAACCAGTTTGAGCTCTGCAACAGGGTAGCATGATTGTTACCCAGTACGAGACTAGATTTGTGGACCTATCTCGCCATGAAATTATCTTGATCCCTATTGAGATGGAGAGGGTGAGAGGGTTTATAGATGGGTCTACTTGTGGTATCAGGTTGCAGATGGCAAGAGAGACTAGGGATTATATTTCTGTCCCCGCGGGTTTTAGAGATTGCTAGACGAATCGAGAGGGTTCATGGTCAGGGAAGAGAGACGACCTCTGAGAAGAGGCCTCGTCATTTCTGTGGTTTCAGTGGTGCCTTATCTGGAGGCTGGGGTTCCTTTGGTAGAGGCTATCCTAGCAGGACTGTACAGTCAGTACTTCAGGCATCACACGGTGCTTCGAGCAGTCATGGTTCTTATGGGTCTCGTCCTGAGCTGCTAGCCTACAATGCACCTCCATCTCCCATTAGTGCACCATCGATTCAGAGCTATCACAACGGTTATCCGGGCCGTCAGGGTAAGTCCTAGATTCAGCAGCCACACCGGCCAAGAAAGTGCTTTGGGTGTGGAGGTACGGGTCATATCAAGAGGTACTGTCCAAGACTTCAGAGCAGTGTGCCACGACAGGGTACTTATGCCATGATTCTGGCACTAGTTGCTCTAGCGCCTGCTCACTCAGCTAGGGGCAGGGTTAGGAAGCTAGAGGTGGCACGAGGATTTGGTCATTTTCTCATTTTAGGAATTGTGGAGCTCAATCTAAGTCGATTTTTGGAGTGCTTTGAAGAGGTAAGTGAAGTTTGATCACTTTTGATGATAGATATTGATTATCAATTAGTTAATACACCTAGTTTATGTGAAATTAAGGTGAAATTTGGGAATTTAAGACCTGTTGGAGAGTGAGGTTTAATAATTTAAGGGTCGATTTGTGGTTGAAATTGGATGAAACTAATATCGTTGGACTCGCCGGCAAAGAAATTTAAGTAAATATAAATGAATGAACTTTATAATTTCATTAAATATTACATCCCATGAGATAATCAGAAACATTTCTTAAAGAAAATCCTATACAAAGTTTTAATAGTATATAAAAAATTGATATATTTATATGTCAGTTTGGTTTGACTTTTCGGTTTGATGGGAAATCATTACACATAATATGTCCTTACGCCCCGTAACGGTTTTCCAATTCGACTTAAACATCCCTAGAGGGAAGGATGAGAAATATTGTATTAGTAGTATAAAGGAATAAAAATTATTCAGCCAAGCAAATCAGTTCATCAATGACATTTTTGACAGTCCAATATCCTTAAACTTATTATTTACAGTTACAGAGAGCTTTCCTGCACAAGAATCATAGTAAACTCTGTATATTGGAACCCTTCATTTGCCGTTTAACATAAATCTGAAACTGGGAGTGAATTCTTGTCACATAGCCAACTTGAACAAGATCTGATTTAGGGAACTCAAGAAACAATAGGGTAGGATGCGCAAGTTGCAATACCTACAAACATATCATTAGGATCAGTTATTTACCTCATCAAAATCATGACTACATTGACTAGAAAGTTTTTATTATTATTTGTGTCGATCTAAGATGAACTCAACTTGAACTCGTATAGAATAGCATTATAGTTCAGATTTTGTGGCCTCTTTTTCTATGGTCCAAGTTGAAAGCTATTTTTCATTAATTTATCCTAATAGAATAAGCTTTCTCAATCCAAAAGCAGCGTGCATCCAGTATGCAGAAAGGGGGAAAGGAGACTTGATGATGTGGGAGAAACTTACCACACATGTTCTTTCCCATCTCCATTTTGAAGTATCCATTGTCACCCCATTCAGCTCCCCACGAGTTCTTGATCAGCCAATATGGAGTGCCATTATCAACACCATATCCCACAGCAAGAACAGCATGGTTCACATCCTGCCAATGCAATAGAAAATGTTAATGTAGTATTATGTCATTGTCTCACATATTTGGTGAAGGTCGGACCATATACTTTGTTGATGTCATTGATATTTAACAAAAGAAGAAAAAGAACATGTCCCTCTTGACTGTGCAGATAAGTTGGGTTGGGTGGGGGTATGAATCCTGTGTACACTGCTCAGCATACCGTTTTATTCCAATACTACATAATCTGTATCTTAAGGTAGATTGGGAGTTTCTAAAAGTAGAGACTATTTCAATCTTTCCTATCATCCAGCATCTTTTTTTGGTTGACAAAGCATGGTATCTTTCCTATCAGTATTATGACACTCGAATTGTTAAAAATTAGTAAGCACACACACACACACAGAGACAGACACACACATTACGAACTTAAAGATAATTGCAAGCACCCTTCTCGACGAGTAATCAAGCACTGGGTTATAACTAACAACTGGGTACAATTCTTTCCCCTACAGTGAGTTACATGTAAAATGTGCTTCTTCATCGACAAAGAATAGCAGATTAAAAGGGCAATATCTCAAATTCATCGGAACTAAAAACTCACCTGGGGAGTGTTGCCACATACGGTGCTGCTGTAAATTCCACCCTTGTACTGTTTGAAACCTTTTACCACCTGATAAGCTACACTAACCGGTCTAATGAATGCAACCGCGTATTTTAGTTCATCTTCAGCACCCTGTAATTATAAAAGTTTAATTGTAAGGAATCCAACCAATGCTCATTGACCTTTTCAGGTCAAATAACGCATATTAAATGATCCACTCAACTGAAAATCATCAACAATGAAACACTAGAACTATGAAAGTTTTTCCCATTGGAAAGCTACAATAATCTTCCTTTAGTGTGTCAAATACAAGAAATGATAAGCACTGATGTAAGCAATTAAAAGCTGATCCAAGACATTGCTGTTCCAGAGTAAACAGGTATCCTACCTTGGTAATATTAACAGAATCAATGACTTTAACAGCAACATTTTCTGACGAGAATTTGCATACACCAGCCTTTCCAGCATAAGGATATTCTTCTTCAGTGTCAAGACCACCACTGTATTTAATGTACTCAAAAGCCTGTGATGGAAGCCCGCCATGGCATCTAAAGTAATTAAAAGCTCCAGCACAGTCCAAGAGCTGCTGTTCAGACAGAGAGATGTTCTTCCCAAATGCTTGGGCATATGCTGCCTCCAGAGCACCAGTAGTGCTGCCAAAACATCATGTGCCGACTCCGTCATTTTTCTACTTCATAAACCCGAATAGAATGGAAAGGATGTAGAGTTTACATGTTGTTAAGAAAAAGTAGTTTAGGCTAAACACATAGTTGATTAACGATTGATAGGTAGAATGCCATTCCAAACTGAAAATTTAGGAACCTAGTGACACGATCCAAACTACTCCTTACCTGAATGTCCAGCAAGACCCGCACTTGCCCTGCTTCTTCACTGGGCTTACTATCCCTGCTTCCCTCCAGTCTTTCTGAAATGACACATTCGGAGATCAAAATTAGGAACAAGAGCTACTTTTGGTAACCAACAATACCTTCACTTAGCACATGCTCTTCTAGGCAGCGGCTGAATGAAAGGCAACTGTCCCTGAACCTACTACTACTTTTAGCTTGGAAAAGAAGAAAAAGGAAATATATATACATAGACAATACACACACACGTTTTTCTAAACACACATATATACCAAATTTTTATTTCATACAGATACAGTGGATGCAGCAGTACACTGCACCTCTTTACTTCAAATCCTACGTCCAGCGTTGCTCTAGATGCAATAGCTATCTATGTTGTCATCTCAAGAAATTTCATCACAATAAAAGTTAAAACATAACAACGCGATCAAAATCCAATGAAAGAAGAACGACAGCAATATCAGGCTGCAAAATGGACAAGACTAAGCACTTACGAATTTTCCTTTTAGGAGAACATACAAGATAGTGGCACAAAGAAAGCACTCAAAGCTACATTTCCAATAACAGGATTTTCGGTTGGAGTGAATGCATGCCAATGGTAATGATTTTTGAGAAAGTATCATAAACAACTGCAGAAAAAGATATAATGGAGTTCTGATTGCAAATACCGTCTCTGGTAGGTTAACATTAGTGAGCTGAAGATCGCTCTTTGCGGTAGCGGAACAGTTTTGAGGAGCTCCTAGCCTTTCTCTCCTAAACTCATCCCATGTTAGGTCAGTAAACTCTGCCAAGAAGCATAGTCATTGTCAAGAGCAAAATAAAGCAAGCAAATATGCCGTGCCTTCTTGTTCTTTATTTTGTTGGTTCTTCTCTTTTTCCTTGACCTTCATTTTCATATTTTTATTTTCCCTTTCTTCACTCACGTACAAAAAATCTGCTAGGAGTTCTAATTAGAAGTGACAAAAACATTAATCTACTACATCTTGAACCTCAAATCAAGTTTTTGGCGCCGTTGAACTCTTAAGAAGGCATCCACCTTAGCATCCGCACCTGGGCGCAACAAGGTAACAGAGGGTGGACGTCCGATGCTCAGAAGATCAAGCTGAGGCGGACGCGAAGCATCCAACTCAGCATTAATCCCTGAAGCAGATTCGGAAAAGCAAAAGGAAAACTTTGGTCCGCGACTTTTGGACGCAATATATAAGCCAAAAACGGCTTTTTAGGTCATCGAACACACTTTTGAAGGGGATTCGACCTAGGGAGAGCAAGGAGCCGCCGTGGATGCTGGATTTCATCTTTTTTTGCCAAACTTAGTAATTTTTATGTTTCTTTGTATGATTTGTTGTTTGACTACTATGTCTATGTGGAGCTAAACTACACGTTCTAAGGCTGTGGTTCTTTCATGACTATTGTTATTCGAGTGGATTTTGGTTTCTTTATTTAACATATTAGTTTATTTATTCAATCCTACGCTTAATTATTTGATTCCTTGATCACCAATTAAAACTATCTACGAATCTAGAATTGAACTCGAAAGTGGAAATTGTAGATTGCATATAAGATTAAATAGAGCAAGTTCTTAAACCTGGGTACCGGGGAACATATTCGCGGTTAGGATAAACATATATCCCATTGCCTTGCTCGGTTGATTTACAGGAATTACAAATGTGTTCTTGTTAGTTCTAATTACACATACATACTGGCGTTAGGTTAGCTTGAATAGGCGAGTAAGAACTCGAGATATTCTTATGAGTAATATTAACATTGTCAACAAATAAACTAGATAAATTGAACAATACAACAAGAATGTTAGATAGCTCATAACCCTAGATCGTTTTCATTACACCGATAACATAAAAATCAGCTCTTTTTTGTTTAGAGTTCATTATTTATTTTCTTTTTAGCTTCTTTAGCATCACTACTTTTGGATTAATGCTTGTTTAGATAATTAAGGAGTCCTCGTGGCTTCGACACTCTATCTTTATCACTTTATTACTTGACGATCGCGTATACTATGCAAGTCAACTTTATGTATCCACTCTATTCAGATCATTTCATGAACTATAAGTAAGAAGAAAAACCAAAACAAAAAAGGGCAAATTGTCCGTGAAGGCATATATTGTCCAGCCTATAGCTATGCTTTCAAGAAAATAGGAAACCTTATAGTATACACAAAGGCAATTACCATTGACACCAAGTTTGTAGGAAAGTCGTTGCTTGTTGTGAGACCTAATCATCTTCAGATTGTCCAAGTATATCTCGAACCTTTGCTTGATCTCCTCAACTGAGTCGTATCTCTTCCCATACCTTTTAAAGTTAACAGATATCATAAAAACAAATAATTTTTTTTAAAAAAAGAAAAACTTTAGCTTATTCATTCAATAGGAGGAAACATAGATGAATCCAACTGACCTGCGAACAAAGCGAACGAAGGAGAGAGCACGGCGCGTTTTGCCGATGACTTGGAGAATTCCATTCTCCAGCTCCTGCAAGCCGTCGGACACTACTACTTGCCTGATCGGATTATCATCGTCAAACGTCAACGCTCCGCCTCGTGCGGCGGCGATTAAGATCGCGATGAGTAATAGTATAATCGAGGCCGAGTCATCGTATTGTTGTTCTTCCTAGGGGAACGTGGGAGTTGAGTATTACTTGGAGTTTAGGATAAGAAAATGTAATGCTTTTGGACTGTCTTCAGTCGTCACGGTGATTTTTGCTAAACATTTTGTAGTTGGGTATGTCCGGAAATTATGTTCCATTTTATACAGCCGTTTGGAAATTATTATTCACGTCGCTGTAGCTTAACGGCACGTTTGTCCGTTAGGGTATAGCGCGTTGAAAAACTATGTTATATAAAAATTGTCATGTCCCACCAATAATTCTTCTTCACTTAACTTAGCGCCTATTATGTATGCTAAATATATAGCGCTATATAAAAATGTCATGCCCCACCAATAATTCTTCTTCTCCACAATGTCATGTTAAATTTGTGAGAATACACGGGGGAAAATCTTATTAATTAATGTATTGGCAATGATACAATGAGTCATATATATATATATATATATATATATACATATATATATATATATATATATATATATATATATATATATATATATATAAAATACATGTTCTACTTCTATTATATATGTGATTAGGGTTATTTGCATATAACTATTTAACTACCAAACTAACACTCCCCTCAAGTCGGTGCATATAAATCATATGTACCTAGCTTGTGTCACGACCCGAAATCCCACCTTCAGGCCGTGATGACGTCTAACGTGGTACCCGCTAGACAAGCCAACATCATGGGTTAAATGTACTATTTTCTTTATTTATGACATCTAAAAGAGAAACAACAAGCATGAACAATTAAATAAGAATGCGGAAGCTACGAGTTTATCAACTTAGTGTAATAAATATTACGAAATTTCCGTACATAAACCCCCAGAACTGGTGTCACAAATCTCACGGACAGTCTAAGATTTCTACAACAAGAGCTTGAAATGAACAAGTACAACTGTCTGGAAATACAAATAAGACATAAAGGAAAAGATAGATTGTGACGCCAAGGCCCACGAACGTCTGCGGGACTACCTCGGTGTCGCCTGTGTGGACTGAAGGATACTCCCTCTATCAGTGTCCACTGGGTCCGGCTCCGTAATCTGCACAACATAAAGAAGTGCAGGTGTAGCATCAGTACAAGCGACCCCATGTACTGAGTAAGTGTCGAGTCTAACCTCGGCGAAGTAGTGACGAGGCTAGACACGACAATAACAAATTACATGTACAGTTCTATAATGTATAACAGGGAATAACATGAAATAAACAATTAAGTACGGCAAGACAGGGGGCAAATAATGGAGAAAACAAGAGAGAACAGTAATGAATCACTGAGCAAGGCAACAATATAGAAGAGTAAAAGTCAACAGGAAGTAACAACACAAACAAATATGTACACGACATCACCCATCGTGCTTTACTCTCATCCTTACAAAAACAAGTAAACGGCATCACCCTTCGTGCTTTTACTCTCGTCCTCACAATGAAATAAATAAATAAAAGGGCACGACATGTTCCTTCGTGCTTTTAAATGTAAAATCATGGCACGACATCACCTTTCGTACTTTTACTCTCGTCCTCACAATGCAATAAATAAATAAAAGGGTACGGCATGTTCCTTCACGCTTTTAAATGTAAAATCATGCCACGGCATCACCCTTCGTGCTTTTACTCTCTTCCTCGCAATGCAATGAATGAAATGCATATACGGCATCACCCTTCGTGCTTTACACTCTTCCTCACCCAAACAATAACAAAATAACAGCTTGGCAAGGAAATAAACAGCAGGAAAGATGATTCATAATAACCCGGCAAGGGAAACAACAACCGAAATTATACCGTCCCGGCAAGAGACTCAGTTATAACCAATCTCATCCAAGTATATAACTTAATGAAAAACAGTCCTCAATTGGAAACCACTTATTACATGTCCTCTGTTAAGTATTCCTCAATAATTGAATAACTTCAAAAGGAAATCTACTTTATAACACAACGAATATCGAAGAAAAACACGTAATACATCGAAACCGACTCACGGGCATGCTTGACAAACAATATATAGGTACTCGCCACCTCACCTATACATTGAACATGATAAAAAAAACAAGTAGCACATACGACTCAACACCTATTCCCTCAAGCTAAAGTTAGGCCAAACACTTACCTCGACTCCAAGAATGCAAATCAAGCCTCTATCACCGCTTTTCCTCTCGAATCCGACTCCGAAACAACCGTATCTAGACATCAATAATTACTCAATAATTCAATTAAAGCCTAATTATAGATTTCCCAACATTCTTCCAAAAATTTCAAAATTGACCCCGAGCCCGCTTGGTCCAAACACGAGGTTCGGACCAAAACCCGATCACCCATTCCCCCACGAGCCCGAATATACAATTTATTTTGAAATTCGACCCCAAAACGAGGTCAAATTCCCAAAAATACAAAAAGCCCTAACTCTACCCAAAATCCCAATTTCTACCTTTAGTTTCATGTTTTTAGGCATAAAATCTAGTGGGTTTTTAAGAAAAATGGAAAGAAAAAAGTTAAAGATCACTTACCTAAGAGGTTATGGTGGAAGAATTGCTTCAAAATCGTCTATGGGGTTTGGAGAAGAAGAGGGTTATGAATTTTGGGTGAAATCTCGTATGAATTCTGTTTTGAAGCATTTAAAATCACTGGACGGATTATACCTGTACGATCGCGGAAGGAGTAATGCGATCGCACAGTGGATGGGTCCCCTAAGCTCCACGATCGCAGAAGGATAAATGCGATCGCACAAGGCAACTGGCCAGGCCCTCCCCCCCCCC
>ML252898.1:0-13362 GCA_005239495.1 Nicotiana undulata | reverse complement strand
CTCCCCCCTCCCAAGCTTCCTAACCCTCTATGCGATCGCAGCTATGCCTATGCGATCGCATAGTGCAACAAACTCACCACCACACACGCTGCTATGCGATCGCACATACTCATATGCGATCGCATAGTGTAACACACCAGACACCAGAAAGTTATCAAAACGCCATATTGTTTACCACTTTTGCACTCCGACACCTACCCGAAACACACCCGAGCCCTCGGGGCACAAAACCAAATATACACACGGCCTCAATAACATCATATGGACTTATTCGAGTAATTAAACCACCAAAATAACATCATAAACATCAAATTAAACTTCAAAATCTATAGAAATTCTCAAAACTTCATAAACTTCCAAATTTTCCATTTTTAGTCCGAATCACCTCAAACTGAGTCTGTTCCTTACCAAATTTCACAGATAACTCATATAAAATATATTGAACCTGTTTCAGGATCCGGAACCATAATATGGGCCCGTTATCAGAGGTTTCCCATAAAATTTCATTTTCAAAAATCTTTATATTTTTTCAGAAAATAATTTTCTTTAAAAATTCATTTCTCGGACTTGGGACCTCGGAATTCGATTCCGGGCATACGCCCAAGTCCCATATTTTTCTACGGACCCTCCGGGACCTTCAAATCACGGGTCTGGGTCCGTTTACTAAAAATGTTGACCAAAGTCAACTTTATTCAAATAATTATTATAAATTCACCATTTTATCAATTTTTTCACATAAAGGCTTCCCGGCTACGCGCCCCGCCTGCGCACGCACATAGAGGTGAGATTAAAGGAGGCTTTCAGGGCCTCGGAACACAGTTTTAATTAAAATTACACGGGATGACGTTTTGGGTCATCACAGCTTGTTACATATATAATTAATACGAGGACTAGTGAGGGACTTGGTGAAAATATCATTCGAGCTTGCGGCCTTCTGTACCTTGAATAATTGAATTTCATATGCACGAGGGTAACACATAGTGTAACTGGCACACTTAGTCTCTTAAGCTTAACTCTGCTCACAGTGCTTGCTTTAGGAAGCGTTTTCCTAAATGACTTTTAAAGGTTATTCTTCTGTTGTCCATTCTATTTTTTTCGGAACACGATCACTGAAATACTCACGGTGTCGACTATTATAAAATCATGCGGCCCCTAATTCATGTTGTTTACTAGCCTGTGCTGATTTCTATTACTCTGAATGGTCTAACTTAGCCTTATTGTAATTACGTTGGAGTTGCCAACTCATTTTCTCGAAACCTGTCACCTCTTGTCTTTTCCTTGACTTGACCATAGACTATGTCATCCTACCATATTTTGATTTACTGTTATTATCAATTTATCATACCTTACTCGTAATGCTTCATTCACTCTCTTCTTATTCTCCGTCTAATATTTATTTCCATATCATTATTCTAAAAACTTCAACAAAATCTTGTTTCACTTTGAGCTCCCCTGGATCATTCCACCATTTTGGGTTACTCTAACCCCAGCTGGATCCCGATATGCCATCATTCACTTAAACTATATTTGTTAGCTTACATTTGGCATAACTAAGATGGGTGTTATCAAGTGTACCTATCTCTGTTACTGT
This sequence comes from Nicotiana undulata, assembly GCA_005239495.1. Classification (NCBI taxonomy): domain Eukaryota; kingdom Viridiplantae; phylum Streptophyta; class Magnoliopsida; order Solanales; family Solanaceae; genus Nicotiana; species Nicotiana undulata. The sequence goes on along the minus strand of ML252898.1, from coordinate 11,771 downwards.
TGAAAGTAACTCATAATGCTTATATTTCTCTGCTTGAATTGTAAATGCTGATAATCTTCACTAACTGGGTACCTCGTACCCTTCTTCACCTTGCTTCTGTTAATTGTTGAAAGTTGTATATCCTTATGATTCTCTTATTGCTTTTTACCATTTAGGTGGATAGATATTCATGCCTTAGGGTTTCTTATTAAGAAACTTACACGTGTTAGTACACACATGATCTGCTGAAGACCTTACATTTACTCATCGTAAGCATGATGCAAAATCGAGTTCTTCTTACTCAACTCTTCCACAGCCACATTCAATCTCCTACCAACTGTCTCTCTGGATGTAGGTGTCGTTTTATTACGAAGAAAATAAAATTTAGGAGTTTGAATCTTACAACTGAGCTCTACCACACGGTCTAGAGTAAGAAGAAAAAGTGAAGGCTTGTAGACTCTCTAGGATAGAGCTACTATGATACCAAGTTTGTCATGCCCCAAACCTGAAGAGGCATGGCCGGCACCCGATGCCATACTCAGCCTGAGCGTACCACTTTGTAACTGTGAACTCTGGAGTATTAACCCTCAACTTAGGTCGATGAGGCTATATTCAGAATTATGTGAAAATAACGTCTACAACCAGCAATACCAAACAAAACATCTACATAGGGATAGTAAATCTACAATATTGATATAAGAAAATGTACAGGACACGTCTACAAGCCTCTAGGGATAGCCGAATTGTATCATGGTCGGGACAGGGCCTCGACCTACCCATCAAACATGTATATATAAAATAGACTCCAAGATATAGACCTGGTAACTCCGAGGAAGTGGAGCTTACCAACCAAGCTGATGTTTGACTTTGTCTACTGGGAGGGTCTATCCAGCTGTCTATCAGAACCTGCAGATATGAAATGTAGTGTCCCTAGAATAAAAAGGACGTCTGTACGAAATAATCTAGCAAGTATGTAAGGCAAAAAAATAACTTAAAGCTGAAATTGAACTGACAATATAATAACTGAAAGTAACTAGGAGTCAAATATGATGTGACGATATGCTTACCTACTGATACTGACTCATCTCTCTCAATATAGTAAGTAAAATAGTTGTCCGGCCCTATGAGGCTCGTATGAGTAAACTGCTCTGCCATAGTAAGCTCGCTCATAGGCGCTCAGCTATACTAGGTCTGTATCTCGGCCATTATAGGCTGGCTCATATGTGCTCGACCACAGTAGGCTTGGTATATAACTTATCATCTGATCAGAGGTTGCGCAATAGGGTCCTGCCCGCCGATTATAGCTAGGCAGTGATGAAAATACTGTAGTACTTTATATATATAGACTATGTGCTCTCCTGACTGAAAGAAGACAATACTTAACTGAATATAAATTCCAGATAGGGAAGAATATTGTAGCTTATGAGACTANTATATATATATATATATATCAACTTTTAAAAAGTCAAAGAGGTGCTAGCTTGGCACCCTAACATTGACCCTTCTTCCGACGCTTATATCCTTTTATCCGGATGTCGTACGAACAAATTGTTAAGAGTGTTAGAACTAAATTCCAATACCTTCAGTTTGGTATTAAGTATGTCCCAAAAAAACCCTCAACACACGAAATGTATTGCTAAAAAAGCTTCAGTGACACACCTATTTGTCACCTATGTAGTCTACGCATTCTCGCGAAACAGAACATATCTCTCTACTTTGATGTCGTATCGACAAGAAGTATAATGAGTTAGAAACTAGACTCGCATATCCTCAATTTTATATGTGGATCATCCCGTAATTCCAAGTACATTGAGAGAAAGGCTCAACTAAATTTGACCTAATTTTCATCATATTTATGAATGTAACTTGTGATGCTCTTTGCCAACTTTTGTTCCAGAACTCGCTCGACTTCAAAACATAACGCACAACTATCATAAGACAAAAATACTCATAACATCACCTCCTTATAATTTTGAGCACCCTAGTANTTTGGGTCATCACAGCTTGTTACATATATAATTAATACGAGGACTAGTGAGGGACTTGGTGAAAATATCATTCGAGCTTGCGGCCTTCTGTACCTTGAATAATTGAATTTCATATGCACGAGGGTAACACATAGTGTAACTGGCACACTTAGTCTCTTAAGCTTAACTCTGCTCACAGTGCTTGCTTTAGGAAGCGTTTTCCTAAATGACTTTTAAAGGTTATTCTTCTGTTGTCCATTCTATTTTTTTCGGAACACGATCACTGAAATACTCACGGTGTCGACTATTATAAAATCATGCGGCCCCTAATTCATGTTGTTTACTAGCCTGTGCTGATTTCTATTACTCTGAATGGTCTAACTTAGCCTTATTGTAATTACGTTGGAGTTGCCAACTCATTTTCTCGAAACCTGTCACCTCTTGTCTTTTCCTTGACTTGACCATAGACTATGTCATCCTACCATATTTTGATTTACTGTTATTATCAATTTATCATACCTTACTCGTAATGCTTCATTCACTCTCTTCTTATTCTCCGTCTAATATTTATTTCCATATCATTATTCTAAAAACTTCAACAAAATCTTGTTTCACTTTGAGCTCCCCTGGATCATTCCACCATTTTGGGTTACTCTAACCCCAGCTGGATCCCGATATGCCATCATTCACTTAAACTATATTTGTTAGCTTACATTTGGCATAACTAAGATGGGTGTTATCAAGTGTACCTATCTCTGTTACTGTTGAAAGTAACTCATAATGCTTATATTTCTCTGCTTGAATTGTAAATGCTGATAATCTTCACTAACTGGGTACCTCGTACCCTTCTTCACCTTGCTTCTGTTAATTGTTGAAAGTTGTATATCCTTATGATTCTCTTATTGCTTTTTACCATTTAGGTGGATAGATATTCATGCCTTAGGGTTTCTTATTAAGAAACTTACACGTGTTAGTACACACATGATCTGCTGAAGACCTTACATTTACTCATCGTAAGCATGATGCAAAATCGAGTTCTTCTTACTCAACTCTTCCACAGCCACATTCAATCTCCTACCAACTGTCTCTCTGGATGTAGGTGTCGTTTTATTACGAAGAAAATAAAATTTAGGAGTTTGAATCTTACAACTGAGCTCTACCACACGGTCTAGAGTAAGAAGAAAAAGTGAAGGCTTGTAGACTCTCTAGGATAGAGCTACTATGATACCAAGTTTGTCATGCCCCAAACCTGAAGAGGCATGGCCGGCACCCGATGCCATACTCAGCCTGAGCGTACCACTTTGTAACTGTGAACTCTGGAGTATTAACCCTCAACTTAGGTCGATGAGGCTATATTCAGAATTATGTGAAAATAACGTCTACAACCAGCAATACCAAACAAAACATCTACATAGGGATAGTAAATCTACAATATTGATATAAGAAAATGTACAGGACACGTCTACAAGCCTCTAGGGATAGCCGAATTGTATCATGGTCGGGACAGGGCCTCGACCTACCCATCAAACATGTATATATAAAATAGACTCCAAGATATAGACCTGGTAACTCCGAGGAAGTGGAGCTTACCAACCAAGCTGATGTTTGACTTTGTCTACTGGGAGGGTCTATCCAGCTGTCTATCAGAACCTGCAGATATGAAATGTAGTGTCCCTAGAATAAAAAGGACGTCTGTACGAAATAATCTAGCAAGTATGTAAGGCAAAAAAATAACTTAAAGCTGAAATTGAACTGACAATATAATAACTGAAAGTAACTAGGAGTCAAATATGATGTGACGATATGCTTACCTACTGATACTGACTCATCTCTCTCAATATAGTAAGTAAAATAGTTGTCCGGCCCTATGAGGCTCGTATGAGTAAACTGCTCTGCCATAGTAAGCTCGCTCATAGGCGCTCAGCTATACTAGGTCTGTATCTCGGCCATTATAGGCTGGCTCATATGTGCTCGACCACAGTAGGCTTGGTATATAACTTATCATCTGATCAGAGGTTGCGCAATAGGGTCCTGCCCGCCGATTATAGCTAGGCAGTGATGAAAATACTGTAGTACTTTATATATATAGACTATGTGCTCTCCTGACTGAAAGAAGACAATACTTAACTGAATATAAATTCCAGATAGGGAAGAATATTGTAGCTTATGAGACTAGGATAATGTAGATAAACTCATGAATAATAAATTCTCTTTATGCCTCGTTATCAACCGCATGTAGTTATGATATCATGCCAAATGAAGAAAGTTTTAGCCTTAATATACCTTAACTTCGTTGAGTCCTTAATAACTTCCAATAAATTATTCAAACAATTCAACTCAATCTACCACAGCGTAAGGAGATTCAAAATCAGTGTTGAGTAAATGCTAAGTCCGCAACTTAAACTAGTAGCTCGTTTACGTAAATTTAGGCAGCATCTCCCTTGTAAAAAGGCCCTCCTCCAATAATATATACCAACAACAACAAGAAAACAACAAGAAAAACATGTGTTCATAATTTTCAAACCTTATCTCCATCAAAATATACCACAAAACATCCCACACACCCTAATCACCTCATACATAAAACGATAACCAAAGTAGTGTCAAACAACCTAAAAAATGTAATGACGAATGATCAACCCACCATTCAATCATTATGTGGTGTTTCTCCATACTTTTTATCCTCCAAAACTCCATTAAACATCAGTAAAAGAGGCCAACAGGAGTGGACTACAAAACAGCCCACTAAAAGTGAAATAAATTGAACTCACGGCTTCCGATCACCGTCCCGTGAGTTCTAACTATTAGGAAACAAATTTATGAACCTTCCTTGACATTTAAAAGATCAAAACAGAAAGTAGGCATTTTCTTAAATATGAAGTATCTTCCAAAACTCAAACAACAAAGAAAAAGAGAGGCAATACAGCGATACTTACGGTGTAGGGATCGTTCTAATGTTATCGCTTCTTGATTTAGTATGGGATGTTAATCTTCTTTGGAACCCTTGTAGAGAGTTTAAGGGTAAGTTTTGGGAGTTNTGTCCCAAAAAAACCCTCAACACACGAAATGTATTGCTAAAAAAGCTTCAGTGACACACCTATTTGTCACCTATGTAGTCTACGCATTCTCGCGAAACAGAACATATCTCTCTACTTTGATGTCGTATCGACAAGAAGTATAATGAGTTAGAAACTAGACTCGCATATCCTCAATTTTATATGTGGATCATCCCGTAATTCCAAGTACATTGAGAGAAAGGCTCAACTAAATTTGACCTAATTTTCATCATATTTATGAATGTAACTTGTGATGCTCTTTGCCAACTTTTGTTCCAGAACTCGCTCGACTTCAAAACATAACGCACAACTATCATAAGACAAAAATACTCATAACATCACCTCCTTATAATTTTGAGCACCCTAGTATCACCCCAAAAGTACATGTTATAACATTCCCAACTTGTCGACTTTCGACGAAACTTATTTTCTTCAAGTAGTTTAGCTTCTAAGCCTTCCAACCCTCTTGGTACTTGTAGTCCATGATCATAAATATTTGTAACCTCAAAGTTAATATGATTAACTTACTTTATGTACTTTCAAAGATGATCTCATTCAGAGCTTAAATCAATTGACTTACAACGCACTCTCACGTACGAAACTATGGGGTGTACCATCATTCCCCCCTTTGGAATGATGTCTCACCTATGCAGTCTGCGCAGTCTCGCGAAACTACACATACTCTCTACTACATTGTCGTATCAACGAATGGTTTAATGCGTTAGAAACTAGACTCGTAGATTATAAATTTGGTATGTGGATCATCCGGTAACTCCAAGTACATTGGGTGAAATTCTCAGCAACATTCGATCTAATCCTCAGCATATTTATGAATGTGACTTGTGATGATCTTTGCCAACTTTTGTTCCACAACTCACTTGACTTCAAAACATACCACACGACTATCATATGACAACAATAACTCATAATATAACCTCCTAGTCATTTCGAGCACCCTACTCTCACCACAAAAGTACATGTTATAACAATCCCAACTTGTCGACTTTCGACGAAACTTATTTTCTTAAATTGGTTTAACTTCTAAGCCTTCCAACCCTCTTGGAACTTGCAGTCCATGATCTTAAATATTTGTAACCTCCAAGTTAACATGATTAACTTTATGTACTTTCAAAGATGATCTCATTTCAGATCTTACATCAATTGACTTACGACGTACTCTCACGTATGAAACTATGGGGGTGTAACACACACACACACACACACACACACACACATATATATATATATATATACAAGATTCCAAAAATCTAAGAAAAAAGAAATTTTTTAAATGGGTATGGTTGAAATTCATTGAAAACATATAGATTAGTCAACATACAAATTTCTAGGAAGATTGGTGGTGATTTGGACCGATTTGGTATCAAAACTCATTGTTCAAAATGGAGTTCAATGAGGGAAATTACCAGCTATGTCTATTTATAAGTAGCTTATTACAAAAATTGGTCAATTTATAAATTATTACTAATATTAGCCAATTAGCTACTTGTAACCAAAAAGGTCAAAAAAAAATTCTTTCTTTTGGCTGAGTGTTATTATAATAGATTGGGTACATCTTGGAGCTTGATATCTCAATTTTGGGATGATTTGGTGGAGTTTTGAGGTGGTTTGAATTGAAAATTCGAAGTAGAAGATGAACATGAAAAAAATGATGTGCATCGCATTGTTTATCATTTGTGTATTACACATGTATCATATTTGTATCAAATGTGTATCACATATATATCCATATATACATGTGTGTGAGATAATTGCGTGATAGATGTTTGATATAAATGTCGCAGAAGAGTTTTTTGAAAGGATTCTTACAGAAATGTCCTAAATCTGTCTCAACTTACTAACCTCTAGCAATTAAAGATAGACTTACCAAAATTAGCCAAGTACATATAAAAATTAAAAAGTCAAATAGATAAAGTTCTTTCTTTCCAAGAAACACACGCAAAAATCACCTTCCATATTTGTAAGCGTGATAAGCAACATTAGATGCAAGATGGAAAGGAAATTTCATGAATGATGTAGCAAATAAAGTAATGAAAAACAGAAAAGAAGATATATATATATATTCCAAAAAACTAAGCAAAAAGGATGTTTTTCAATGGGTATGGTTGAAATTCATTGAACACATATAAATGAGTAAATATACAAATTTTTAGAAAAATTGGAGGTGATTCGGGCTGATTTGGTATCAAAATTCGTAGTTCAAAATTGAGTTCAGAAAGTTCTTTTGTGACACATGTATCTCACACACATGTATACATGGTTATACATATGATACAAATATGATACATATGTAATATACAAATGATAGAAATGTGATTTTTTTCATGGGGAAAAAACATAACTAGCCAATATTTAAGAAAAAATTACAAAACCATAGCAGTAATGATTGATTTTTATTTCTGGCAATTAAGTAGTAATATGTTGTAGCAGCTTCCAACATCGGAACCTTCTTTTTGCCGAGACTCATGCTTATTTCAGTCCTAAATTGCATGTATTTCGATTATTTGTTAGTTTGATATATTTTCTTTTATAAACTAATATTTTACTTTTTATTGTAGTAATCATAATATCACCAGTACATCACTAATTTATAAGCAGTGGAAGATAGAGATTTAGGGCCCACTTTATGATAGATAAAAATAGGATTAAGAGAATATATAGTATCAATCTGATAGGTATAATAATGGTTTATTATATTTGAAGTATTTTTTCCAAATGAACCTATCAAAGTATTTCAAGAATTTAAATGTATGCCATATGTATTTTGAAAATTTAACTATATAATGATGGTATAATTTGAGTAATAATAAATATTTCAAGTATGATTATATCATTGGTATGCATTTTTAATTATTAACTACATAATATTAATGGGAGGTGTTATATATTGTATAATACTAGTATATTAATAATTTATTGTGATTATTCAAATGTGTTGTTATGTATTTGCAGATTATATATATGGTATAATTTTAATATAATAATGAAACGCGGTATTTGTCATGACTCAAAATCCCACCTTCAGGCCATGACTGCGTCTAACGTTGAACCCGCTAGATAAACCAACGTGGAAAACTACACTAACATATTATCACAGAAATAATAGCATTTACTAGAACAGATTATAATTCATAACACGAAAGTAGATAAATTTCCAAACTAGGCGAAGGTAACAAAATACAATACATTGCAATAATTTCCAAAACCCGGAGTCACTACTCACGGACATGCTAACATAGTGCTAAATATAAAGTCTGAAGAAAAATACATGAACTGTCTCAGAAAGACTAGGATAAATGTAAGACAGAATAGGGAAATGGAGATAGAGGAGACGCCAAGGCCCATGAACGTCTGCGGGTCTACCTTGGAATCTCTGAGGTGGACTGTAGGATACTCCCTCTAGCGAAGTCCACAGGGTCTGGCAGCGGGATCTGCACAACAATAAGAAGTGCAGGTGTGGTATCAGTACAACCGACCCCATGTACTGAGTAAGTGCCGAGCCTAACCTCGGCCGAACTAGTGACGAGGCTAGACCTAACAACGATAATTTGCCTGTACATTTCTACAAGATAAAGCATAGACAAACACAGGAATAACCAGATAAGTATGGGATACAGGAGAAGTTAATGGGGGTAACAAGTGAGAGATAAGAACAATTAATTAACACATAGCAGAAAGCAAGAGAGAAAATCAACAAGAATGATAACGTAACAAGTATAAATGCGAGCAATGTATATAATGGCACGACATCACCCTTCGTGCTTTTACTCTCTTCCTCACAATGCGATGTATGGTATAAGATAATATAAATCATGGCACGGCATCACCCTTCGTGCTTTTACTCTCTTCCTCACAATGCAATGTATAATATGAGGCAATATAAATCATGGCACGACATCAACCTTCGCGCTTTTAATCAATGTGAATCATGGAACGACATCAACCTTCGTGCTTTTACTCTCTTCCTCACTATGCATTTTATGACGTAATCAATGTAAATTATGGCACGACATCATCCTTCGTGCTTACACTCTTCCTCACCAAAACAATGACAAATGTCAAATGGCAAGGAATGTAGCATAGTGGAAATACACATCATAATCACCCAGCAATGGGAGAATATCAGTCAATATCATAACAATTGCCCGGTAAGAGTCTCAGCTATAACCAATCCTTTCAATTATATCTCTTAACAAATTGGGTCCTCAATCGAACCATCATATCACAAGTTTATCAACAAGGATTTTCAACAAACAATCAACTTCCAAGTAGAAACAATTTTCATAATACAATGAATATGGAAGTAATAACAAACATTTCATCAAAATAGACTTACGGCATGCTTGACACACACTGCATAGGTACTCGTCACCTTACCTATGCATTGAACAAGATAAACACATAGCACATAACACACAATACCTATTCCCTCACCAAAGTTAGGCAAGACACTTACCTCGTGTCCAAGAATCGCAATTCAAGCCTCTAATACCGCCTTTCCTCTCGAATCCAACTCCGAATCGATAATATCTAGACATAATGGATTTATTAACATCAATAATTACTCAATAAACCAATTCCAAAGCCTAATTATACATTTTCTACTATTCTTCCAAAAATACTAAATTTGACCCCGGACTCGCATGCTCGAATCCCGAAAATTCTCGGAGGAATCACTCACCCATAGCCTAAGGATCATTAATATGAAGTTTCTGCTTGAATTCATAGCATTAATTGGATAGTTCATCAAATCCCCAAAAATCCCATCTACTACTCAAAACCTAGATTTTTCTAAGATTTAATAGTTAATCCCCTTGACAATACATGAATTAAACTAGTAAAATAGAGTGAAATTACTTACCTCTACTGGAAATGGGTCGAGGAATGGTTTCTCAAGCTCTTAGGACCCTTATATGGAGGTTGGAATGGGTGTAAATGAAGGAAACCCGAGTTTTGACACTTAAATACAGGCTGCCTACAGGGGTTTCCGCACCTGCGACCCTGTGACCGCACCTGCGAAGAAATGGCCGCACCTGCGGAAAAGGGCCCGGGGAGCTGGGTTCGCACCTGCGGAGTTGGGGGCCGCACCTGCGGAAAAAGAACCGCAGCTGCGGAACCTCCGCACTTTGGCTGGGCAACCGCACCTGCGGTCACACCAGCAACAGCTGCACCAACAGTTGTTTTAGATGGTTTTTTAGCCCAGTAGGGGGTCCGGGAGGCACCTGGGCCCACATGAGCCCCCGTCCAAAAATACCAACAAGTCCTAAATCATTATACGGACTTGCTCGAGCCCACGGAACACTCAAAACAACGCTAAAACTCAAAATCACACCCCAAAACCCCTAAAACCATAACTTAAGAAACTTCAAGTTCTTGCTTTCTATAAAACATGCGCCGGACCGACCTATACGACTCGGAATGACATCAAATTTTGCAGACAAGTCATAAATGACATAACAGAACCATTCCAAGTCTCGGAATCACATTCGGACCTCGATAACATGAAATCACATTCCAAACCAAATTTCAAATTCTATGAAAATCCTCAAAACTTCATTAACTCTCAATTTCCCACTTTGGATCCGAAACCCGTCAAATCAAGCCTGTTCGTTACCAAATTTCACAGATAACTTAAATAACACATATTGAACCTAATCTGGGCTCCAAAACCATAATACGGGCCCGGCAACACAGGTCTCACATCGAGGATCATTTTCATAAGCATTTATTATTTTCAGAAAACAATTTTCTTTAAAAATTCACTTCTCGGACTTGGGTCCTCGGAATTCGATTCCGGGCATACGCCCAAGTACCATATTTACCTACGGACCTTCCGGGACCGCCAGATCACGGGTCCGGGTCTGTTTACAAAAAATATTGACCAAAGTCAACTTTATTTAATTAATTATCATAAATTCAACTCTTTATCAAGTTTCCACATAAAGGCTTCCCGGCTACGCGCACGGGCTGCACACGCACATCGAGGTGAGTTTAATGGAGGCTTTCGGGGCCTCGGAACACATTCATAATTAAATTTACATAAGATGACCTTTTGGTTCATCACAGTCTCCATCTCTAAAACCAATGTTCGTCCTCGAACAGACATAGAAGGGTACCTGAATATGGTAAAAGGTGGGGATATCGGCTCCGCATATCGGACTCGGACTCCCAGGCCGCTGCCTCAACAGGCTGACCTCTCCACTGAACACGAACCGAAGGATAACTCTTCGATCTCAACTGACGAAACTGCTGAGCTAATATGGCTATTGGCTCCTCCTCATACCATAAATCCTTGTCCAACTGGACACCGCTGAAATCAAGTACTTGAGATGGATCCGCAATATACCTCTGGAGCATAGACACATGAAACACGGGGCGCACGGCTGATAAACTCGGTGGTAAGGCAAGTCTGTAGGCCACCTCTCCTACCTTATCCAAAATCTCAAATGGACCAATGTACCTAGGGCTCAACTTGCCCTTCTTCCCGAACCTTATCACGCCCTTCATAGGCGACACTCGAAGAAATACCCGGTCTCCTATCATGAATGCCAAATCTCAAACTCTGCGATCCGCATAGCTCTTCTGCCTGGACTGAGCCGTACGAAGCCTATCCTGAATAACCTTCACCTTGTCCAAGGCATCCCGAACTAGCTTAGAACCCAACAATCTAGCCTCTCCCGGCTCGATACATCCAACTGGAGACCGACACCGTCTACCATACAACGCCTCATACGGAGCCATCTGAATGCTC
>MDKH01033169.1:0-22575 GCA_005239495.1 Nicotiana undulata | reverse complement strand
ATATTTGCTCTGCATCTCCCGCTCGGTCTCCCAAGTAGCCTCCTCTACTGGATGACCTCTCCATTGTACCTTCACTGAGGCTATATCCTTGGACCTCAACTTTCTGACCTCGCGAGCCAAAATTGCTATTGGCTCGACCTCATATGACATATCATCCTCGAGCTGAACTGTGTTGAAGTCTAACACATGAGACGGGTGACCAACATATTTCCGGAGCATTGACACATGAAATACCGGATGAGCACTACACAGGCTGGGTGGCAAGGCAAGTTTATAAGCTACCTCTCCAACCTTTTGTAGCACCTCAAAAGGACCAATAAACTGTGGACTCAGCTTTCCCCTCTTTCCGAACCTCATAATACCCTTCATGGGTGATACCTTCAGCAGTACCTTATCACCTTCCATAAAAGACACATCCCGGACCTTGCGGTCCGCATAACTCTTCTGCCTAGACTGCGTCGTGCGAAGTCGCTCCTGAATCAACTTCACCTTCTCCAACGCATCCTGAATCAAATCTGTGCCCAATAACTTAGCCTCACCGGGCTCGAACCAACCAACTGGAGATCTGCACCTCCTACCACATAAAGCCTCATACGGGGCCATCTAAATACTGGACTGGTAGTTGTTATTATATGCAAACTCTACTAGTGGCAGAAACTGATCTCATGAACCACCAAAGTCAATCACACAAGCACGCAACATGTCTTCCAAAATATGAATAGTCCTTTCCGACTGCCCGTCGGTCTGAGGATGAAATGCAGTGCTCAACTCTACCTCAGTACCCATACCTCTCTGCATGGCCTTCCAAAACTGAGATGTGAATTGAGTACCTCTGTCGGAAATGATGGAAACTGGAACCCCATGCAATCGGACAATCTCCTTGATGTAAATACCAGCTAACCGCTCTGAAGTATATGTAGTACCAACATGAATGAAGTGCGCGGACATGGTCAATCTATCCACAATGACCCAAATAGCATCGAAACCCTTCGAAGTCCATGGAAGCCCAACTACAAAGTCCGTAGTGATTCTCTCCCACTTCCATTCCGGAATAGCTAACCTCTGAAGTAATCCACCTGGTCTCTAGTGCTCATACTTGACTTGCTGGCAGTTGAGACACCGTGCTACATACTCAACAATATCTTTCTTCACCCCCCTCCACCAATATTGCTGTCTCAAGTCCTGATACATCTTTGCGGCGCCCGGATGAATGGAATACCGCGAGCTGTGAGCCTATGCTAGTATCAACTCACGAAGACCATCCACATTGGGCACACAGATACGGCCCTGCATCCTCATAACACCGTCATCACCAATAGTCACATCCCTGGCATCATCCCGACAGACCCTATCCTGAAGAACTAACAATTGCGGATCATCATACTGCCGAGCTCTAATATGATCATAAACAGAAGACCGGGAAGCCATGTTAGCTAATGCCTGTGGAGGGTCTGACAAATCCAATCTCACCAACTGACCCGCTAAAGTCTGAACATCAAGTGCTAAAGGTCGCTCTACTGTTGAAAGGTAAGCTAGACTCCCCAAACTCTCGGTTCTGCGACTCAAGGCATCGGCCACTACATTGGCCTTCCCCGGATGATACAAAATAGTAAGGTCATAATCCTTGAGAAGCTCTAACCATCTCCTCTACCGCAAATTCAAATCCTTCTGCCTGAGTAGATACTGCAAGCTACGATGGTCAGTGAAAATCTCACACTACACCCCATACAAGTAATGCCGCCAAATCTTTAAGGCATGAACAATGAAAGCTAACTCAAGATCGTGCACTGGGTAATTATTCTCGTGCACCTTCAACTGTCTTGACGCGTAGGCAATCACCCTACCTTCCTGCATCAATACCGCTCCCAAACCAACTCTAGAAGCGTCACAATAGACTGTATAAGAACCCGAACCAGTAGGCAAAACTAGTACCAGAGTTGTGGCAAATGCTGACTTGAGCTTCTGAAAGCTCTCCTCACACTCATCGGACCATCTGAATGGAGCACCCTTCAGGGTCAATCTGGTCAATGGTGAGGCAATAGAAGAGAATCTCTCCACGAAGCGACGGTAATATCCCGCCAAACCAAGGAAACTCCTGATATCTTTAGCTGAGGACGGCCTGGTCCAACTCTGCACCGCCTCAATCTTCTTTGGATCAAACTGAATACCCTCACTAGACACCACGTGCCCCAAGAAAGCTACTGAACCAAGCCAAAACTCACACTTGGAGAATTTTGCATAAAGCTTCTCCTCCCTCAACCTCTGTAACACAATCCTCAAGTGCTGAGCATGCTCCTTCTAGCTATGGGAATAAACCAGGATGTCATCAATGAACACAATGACGAACGAATCAAGGTAAGGCTGAAACACACTGTTCATAGATTGCATGAACACGACTGGGGCATTGGTCAACCCAAATGACATAACCAGAAACTCATAATGACCATATTTGGTCCTGAAAGCAGTCTTCGGAATGTCAGAATCCCGAATCTTAAACTGATGATACCCCGACCTCAAGTCGATCTTGGAGAACACCTTAGCTTCTTGAAGTTGATCAAATAAGTCATCAATACGAAGCAAAGGATAACGGTTCTTCACCGTAACCTTGTTCAACTGTCTATAATCAACACACATGCGTATGGATCCATATTTCTTTTTCACAAACAACACCGGTGCACCCCATGGTGACACACTAGGCTGAATGAACCCCTTATCTAAGAGTTCTTGAAGTTGTTTTTTTAATTCTTTCAACTCCGCTAGTGCCATACGGTAAGGTGGAATAGAGATAGGCCGGGTGTCAGTCACCAAGTAGATACCAAAGTCAATATCCCTGTCAGGTGGCATGCTTGGCAAGTCTGCCGGAAATACATCCGGAAAGTCACGGACTACAGGAACAGAATCAACAGAAGGATTCTCACTGCTAACATCCCTCACAAAAGCAAAATAAGATTCACACACTTTCTCAACCATACGCTGAGACTTTAAATAAGAAATCAATCTGCTAGATACATGCTCTATAGACCCTCTCCACTCAACTCTCGGAACTCCAGGCATTGCTAAGGTCACGGTCTTAGCGTGATAATCAAGAATCGCATGACATGGGGATAACCAATCCATGCCAAGAATCACATCAAAATCAACCATACTGAGTAACATCAAGTCCACTCGGGTCTCCAGACCCCCAATAGATATAAGACATGACCGATACACACGGTTCACAATAATAGTATCGCCCACCGGAGTCGAAACATGAACAGACGTAACTAAAGACTGACGGGGCATATTCAGAAAGTGAGCAAAATAGGATGAGACATAAGAGTATGTGGAACCAGGGTCAAATAAAGCCAAAGAATCATTGTGACAAACTGAGATAGTACCTGTAATCATTGCATCTGAGGCCATCGTATGAAGCCTAGACGGAAGTGCATAAATACATGGCTGGCCTCCACTCATGTCCGAACTCCCCAATCTCTTAACAACCACCTGGAGCTGGAGATGAAAACTAACGAGAACCCCTGCCACCATGATAACCACCAGACAAACCATGCATAGAAGAACCCTGATAAGATGATGCTCGGGCAGAGCTCTGAGATGGAAGGGCAATAAAAGATAAACGTCCCTAATGAGAACTGCGAGGAACCTGCCCCGAAGATGCACCACTGTAAGCTGGGCGAATTGGCTGTGGAGGTCTAAACTGACGACCTCTATTGTGCTGAAACTGCCCTCTAGAAGGGGCACTGCTGAAGCTACCTGATCCCTGAGGCCTCATAGCCTCCCTCTCCTCACGCTTCTACCTACGAACCGACTCAATGTCCCGAGCTATGTCAACAACCTGCTCAAATGTGGCTCCAGAAACTCTTTCTCTGGTCATCAAAATCTGAAGGTGATACGTGAGACCATCTACAAATCTCCTGATCCTCTCCCTAACAGTAGGGACTAACTCAGAAGCATGTCTAGCCAACTCGAAAAACCTCATCTCATACTGAGTGACTGACAACCCTCCCTGGCGCAACTACTCAAACTACCTACGTTGCTCCACTCTGTGGGATTGAGGAACATACTTCTCAAAAAAGATCGTGGAGAACTACTGCTAGGTGAGAGGTGCTGAGCCAACCGGCCTACGCCTATCGAATGACTCCCACCAAGTGAAAGCAGCACCAGCAAACTGAAATTTAGCAAATGAGACACTACTGGTCTCCAAAATACCCGCGGAACGTAGTATCCTCTGGCATTTATCGAGAAAACCTTGGGCATCCTCGCCCTCTGTACCGCTGAACGTCGGAGGATGAAGTTTGCTGAACCTCTCCAGTCTACGTTGCTTATCCTCGGGCATAGCTGCGACTACATAGTCTTAAACTAGGGCAACCGGCTGGGCTGGGACTACCCCCGGTGTGTGAATACCCTGTACAACCTACTTAGGTGTCTGGGCAGCTGGAGTCTGAATGCCTCCCCCGGCCTGAGCTGCAGTGGTAGTAGTAGACATAGAAACTGCCTGAGCTAAACTGGTGCACACTGTCAATATCTGAGCAAGAGTCTCTTGAAGACCCAGAATAACAATAGGCACTGTCGGTTCCTGAGCCTGTCCCGGTGGAGCACCCTCGGCGGGAACCTGGTCCTGAATGATAGAGGGATCATGTGGTACTGTCCCGGCTGCTGCGCGGGCCGATCCCCTAACTCCACCACGGCCCTGACCCCTCGTGGGTCTGGCTGGTGTTTGGTCACCCTGATCGGTATTGCGTGTCCTCACCATCTATGAGAGAATGAAACAATGTGAGTTTAGGTTTCAAGAACCGATAGATCGGCACGAAAGAGTTCTAGAAATTGAGATTTTTCCTAAGAGTTCTGCAGCCTCTCGAGGATAAGTACAGACGTCTCCGTACCAATCCGCAAGACTCTACTGAACCTGTTCATGACCGTTGAGTCCTATGCAACCTAGAGCTCTGATACCAACTTGTCACGACCCCAAATCCTAACAGGTCGTGATGGCGCCTATCGTGGAACTAGGCTAGCCAACCATCACATAACTACTCATTCGTTCTATTATAATATTTCGAAAATCAATAATAATCAGCAAAATAAGTAATTAACATTTTTCTCTAAGTCTTTAAGCAATTATAACATAATTCAACAGTCTAACTAATCCCCCAAGACTGGAGTCAACATGGTCACGAGCATCTAAGAAATAAAACTAGCTCTGCTAATGTCTTAAACAATGTCTATGAAATAAATACTAATACTAATAAAGGAAGGTAAATGGAGAAGTTGCGGACGCTGGACAGCTACCTCGAAATCCTGTAAAGTTGCTGCTAACGAACAAAGATGGCTACTGCTCCGCACTAGTACCTGGATCTGCACACAGGGGTGCAGGGAGTAATGATGAGTACGCCAACTCAGTAGTAATGAAATAAATCACACTCTGAAGTATATGAAACACATAACACAAAACACCAATCCACAAACAGTAAAACATCAAGTCTCAATACAGTATACGTAAGTTCGAAAACCAATTTCCAGAAAAATCCTTTGAAACAAGTATATTTTCCAATATTGCTCAATAAAACGCTCAGTAAAATCAGTTTGAAAAATGAAGTGAATCATAGTCAAAAACTCAGTAAAATATCATCATAAATCCACCCCTCGGGCCATAATCATCTCTCATAACATTTCCCTCATCACCTCACCATCACTCAGTATCAGCCCAGCGGGCAACCTCACAGTCACTCAGTATCAGCCCAGCAGGAAACCTCACAGTCACTCAATATCAGCCCAGCGGGCAACCTCACGGTCACTTAGTATCATCCCCGCGGGCAATCACTCGCACTCAGTAGGTACCTGCGCGCACTGGGGGTGTGTACAGAATCCGGAGCGGCTCCTATAGCCCAAGCGCTATAACAAGCCACATCATGGCATAAATCAGTCACAATATTGGCCCTCGGCCTCTCTCATATCATAACATCCTCACAATATTGTCCCGCGACCTCACTCAATCAGACACTCTCAACATGCCACTCGGGCCATCATTATATCGGGTTCTCGACCCAAAAACAGTGTTTCATTTTCAAGCAATAATATCAAAAGTACTCTGAATGTCAAAACAATCATTAAGAAAAGACTGAGTGAAAATCATAACATATCAAGTGAGGAAAATGGTAAAAACAGCCCCCAAGGGGTAAACAGATCGGCACTAGGCCCCAAACATGGCTTACAACCCAAATCATATCAAAATATATCAATACAATTAAGCATAGGCTTAAGAATTGGTTTCGCAACTCAATAGTTGCCTAAAAAGGGACATATTTTCAAATTTCCAATCTTTGCATTCCAAAATCTGTGAAAGGATGCAAGGTTCGGGGTTTCATACCCTCAGGACAAGATTTAAAGACATTACTTACCTCAAACTAGCCCGAAAAGCTACTCTGCGACCCGCTTGCCTCTCGTATCAACTTCCGAGCGCTCCAAATCTACCAAGTTTAGATTTTTATCATCAAACTTTGCTTAAGGAATGAATCCCAATTGAAAAATATCAATTCTAGCACAAAACTCGAAATTTACTAAAACCCGACCCCCGGGCCCGCGTCTCGGAACTCGACAAATTTTATACCAAAATGTTCTTCATCATTTCACGAGTCGGTACATATAAAGAACACTAAAATCGGAGTTCGTTTGGCCCCTTAAATCATCCCTAGAAGGTCTCATAATCTCAAGCCCTAACTCCACAATTTTCTATTGATTTTCATGAATTAAACACTGATATTATGTTCCTTAATCACCTATAATCGAGTTTTAGGGTCCAAAATCCTTACCTCAATGAAGAACGATGATTTCCTTTCTTCAAAATCGCCTCAAAAGCTCTCTTTCCGTACAAAAATGGTGAAAAGTGGGTATTGGTCGAGGAGGGTTTATTTTTATACTGCCCAGATATTACTTCACTGCGATCGCGGAACCATTCACGCGATCGCGAAGGGCAAACCCACTGACCCTAAAAAAGACTCTACACGATCGCAGACCTACACACGCGATCGTGATTCAACAGGTCATAACTCCAAACGATCGCGAACCTGCTCACGCGATCGCGAATAACAAATGGGACTATCTCCTCACGCGCCCATAACTCTACGCGATCGCATGAAGATCCACGCGACCGCACTTCTCAAGCCTGCCAAACAATGCGATCGCAGACACACTTACGCGATCACATAGAATAACTTTACCTGCCTCCCACTTTACTCTACGCGATCGTAGCAATTGCCACGCGGTCGCGATGAACAAACCACTGCTGCACTAACACCAGAAAACCAACAATTTCATCCAGTCCAAAAGTGCTCGTTAACCACCCGAAATAAATCTCGAGCCCCTCGGGACCCCAACCAAATTAACCAACACATCCAATAACATCATTCAAACTTAGTTTCACTCTCAAAACACTAAAAATAACATCAAAACACCAAAATCACATCGAATTCAAGCCTAAGAACTTTGAAATTTCTAAAATCCACCAACGATGCCGAAACTATCCAAAACAACTCCGATTGACCTAAAATTTTGCAGACATATCCAAAATGACATTACGAACCTGCTCCAACTTTTGAAATTCCATTCCGACCCCGATAGCACATTTTCCACTGCCGACCGAAAATCGCCACAAACAAACTTTCGCCAATTCAAGCCTAACTCTACACCGGACATCACAAAATTATTCTGAACACACTCCTAAGTCCCAAATCGCCTAACGAAGCTATCCGAGCCATAAAATCTTTATTTTGAGGTCGTTTACCAATAAGTCAACTCTCAGATGACTTTTCAACTTTAAGGTTATTTTTAAAGACTAAGTGGCTAAATCTCACTACAACCATTTCGATTTCAAGCCTACCAACTCTAACACATCAACAACAGTATAACCAACCTATGACAAGTCAATAATAGTAATTATAATGCAGGTTCTACGTAACGACAGACCGGGTCATTACATTCTCCCCCTCTTAAACAAACGTTCGTCCTCGAACGGGTCTAGAAACATACCTGGAGTCTCAAACAAGTGAGGATATTTGCTCTGCATCTCCCGCTCGGTCTCCCAAGTAGCCTCCTCCACTGGCTGACCTCTCCACTGTACCTTCACTGGGGCTATATCCTTGGACCTCAACTTTCTGACCTCGCGAGCCAAAATTGCTACTAGCTCGACCTCATATGACATATCATCCTCGAGCTGAATTGTGCTGAAGTCTAACACATGAGACGGGTCACCAACATATTTCTGAAGCATCGACACATGAAATACCAGATGAACACTCGACAGGCTGGGTGGAAAGGCAAGTCTATAAGCCACCTCTCCAACCTTCTGAAGCACCTCAAAAGGATCAATAAACCGTGGACTCAGCTTTCCCCTCTTTCCGAACCTCATAATACCCTTCATGGGTGATACCTTCAGCAGTACTTTATCACCTTCCATAAATGACACATCCCGGACCTTTCGGTCCGCATAACTCTTCTGCCTAGACTGCACCGTGTGAAGTCGATCCTGAATCAACTTCACCTTCTCCAACGCATCCTAAATCAAATCTGTACCCAATAACTTAGCCTCACCGGGCTCGAACCAACCAACTAGAGATCTACACCTCCTACCATATAAAGCCTCATACGGGGCCATCTGAATACTGGACTGGTAGCTGTTATTATATGCAAACTCCGCTAGTGGCAGAAATCGATCCCATGAACCACCAAAGTCAATCACACAAGCACGCAACATGTCCTCCAAAATCTGAATAGTCCTTTCCGTCTGCCCGTCGATCTGAGGATGAAATGCAGTGCTCAACTCTACCTCAGTACCCGTACCTCTCTGCACGGCCTTCCAAAACTGAAATGTGAACTGAGTACCTCTGTCAGAAATGATGGAAACTGGAACCCTATGCAATCGGACAATCTCCCTGATGTAAATACCAGCTAACCGCTCTGAAGTATAAGTAGTACCAACAGGAATGAAGTGCGCGGACTTGGTCAATCTATCCACAATGCCCCAAATAGCATCGAAACCCTTCGAAGTCCATGGAAGCCCAACTACAAAGTCCATAGTGATTCTCTCCCACTTCCATTCCGGAATAGCTAACCTCTGAAGTAATCCACCTGATCTCTGGTGCTCATACTTGACTTGCTGGAAGTTGAGACACCGTGATACATACTCAACAATATCTCTCTTCATCTGCCTCCACCAATACTGCTGTCTCAAGTCCTGATACATCTTCGCGGCACTCGGATGAATGGAATACCGCGAGCTGTGAGCCTCTACTAGTATCAACCCTCGAAGACCATCCACATTGGGCACACAGATACGGCCATGCATCCTTATAACACCGTCATCACCAATAGTCACATCCCTGACATCATCCCGATGGACCCTATCCTGAAGTACTAACAAATACGGATCATCATACTGCCGAGCTCTAATCTGATCATAAAGAGAAAACCGGGAAGCCATGCTAGCTAATACTCGCGGAGGGTCTGTCAAATCCAATATCATCAACTGACCCACTAAAGTCTAAACATTAAGTGCTAAAGGTCGCTCTGCTGCTGAAAGGTAAGCTAGACTCCCCAAACTCTCGGCTCTGCGACTCAAGGAATCTGCCACTACATTGGCCTTCCCCGAATGATACAAAATAGTAAGGTCATAACCCTTGAGAATCTCTAACCATCTCATATGCCGCAAATTCAAATCCTTCCGCCTCAGTAGATACTGCAAGCTACGATGGTCACTGAAAATCTCACACTGCACCCCATACAAGTAATGCTGCAAAATCTTTAAGGCATAAAGAATGGCATCTAACTCAAGATCGTGCACTGGGTAATTCTTCTCGTGCACCTTCAACTGTCTCGACGCGTAGGAAATCACCCTACCGTCCTGCATCAATACCGCTCCCAAACCAACTCTAAAAGCGCCACAATAGACTGTATAAGAACCCGAACCAGTAGGCAAAACTAGTATCGGAGTTGTGGTCAATGCTGACTTGAGCTTCTGAAAGCTCTCATCACACTCATCGGACCATCTTAATGGAGCACCCTTCTGGGTCAATCTGGTCAATGGTGAGGCAATAAAAGAGAATCCCTCCACAAAGCCATAGTAATATCCCGCCAAACCAAGAAAACTCCTTATCTCTGTAGCTGAGGATGGCTTGGGCCAACTGGATCAACCTGAATACCCTCACTAGACACCACATGCCTCAAGAAAGCTACTGAACCAAGCCAAAACTCACACTTGGAGAATTTTGCATAAAGCTTCTCCTCCCTCAACCTCTGTAACACAATCCTCAAGTGCTGGGCATGCTCCTCCTAGCTACGGGAATAAACCAGGATGTCATCAGTGAACACAATGACAAACGAATAAAGGTAAGGATGAAACACACTGTTCATCAATTGCATGACCGTGGTTGGGGCATTGGTCAGCCCAAATGACATAACTAGAAACTCATAATGACCATATCTTGTCCTGAAAATAGTCTTCGGAATGTCAGAATCCCGAATCTTCAACTGATGATACCCCGACCTCAAGTCGATGTTGGAGAACACCTTAGCTCCCTAAAGCTGATCAAATAAGTCATCAATACGAGGCAAAGGATAATGGTTCTTCACCGTAACCTTATTCAACTATCTATAATCAATACACATGCGCATGGAGCCATCTTTCTTTTTCACAAACAACACTGGTGCACCCCACGGTGACACACTAGGCCGAATGAACCCCTTATCTAAGAGTTCCTGAAGTTGTTCTTTTATTTCTTTCAACTCCACTGGTGCCACACAATAAGGTGGAATAGAGATAGGCTGGGTGTCAGGCACCAAGTCGATACCAAAGTCAATATCCCTGTCAGGTGGCATGCCTGGCAGGTCTACCGGGAATACATCGGGAAATTCACGGACTACAGGAACAGAATCAACAGAAGGAGTCTCACTACTGACATCCCACACAAAAGCAAGATAAGATTCACACCCTTTCTCAACCATACGCTGAGCCTTTAAATAAGAAATCACTCTACTAGGTACATGCTCTATAGACCCTCTCCACTTAACTCTCGGAACTCCGGGCATAACTAAGGTCACGGTCTTAGCGTGACAATCAAGAATCGCATGACATGGGGTTAACCAATCCATGCCAAGAATCACATCAAAATCAACCATACTGAGTAATATCAAGTCCCCTCGGGTCTCCATACCCCCAATAGATATAAGACACAATCGATACACACGGTCCACAACAACAATATCGCCCACCGGAGTCGAAACATGAACAGACGTAACTAAAGACTCACAGGGCATATTCAGAAAGGGAGCAAAATAGGATGAGACATAAGAGTATGTGGAATCAGGGTCAAATAAAGCCAAAGCATCACTGTGACAAACTGAGATAGTACCTGTAATCACCGCATCTAAGGCCATCGCATCAGGCCTAGACGGAAGTGCATAAATACGTGGCTGGCCTCCACCTGCTCGACCTCCCCCTCTAGGGCGGCTTCTAGTTGCCTGACCACCACCCTTGGCTGCCTGGGTAGGTGGTGAAGTGACTTGGGCTGAAGTCGAGAGCTGAACCCTCTACTGAGATGAACTACTAGCATGGCGACGGGGACATTGCCTCCACTCATGTCCGAACTCCCCACACTCATAACAACCACCTGGAGCTGGAGATGAAAACTGACGAGAACCGCTGCCACCATGATAACCACCAGACGAACCATATATAGAAGAACCCTGATAAGATGATGCTCGGGCGGAGCTCTGAGATGGAAGGGCACTAATATATGAACGTCCCTGATGAGAACTGCGAGGACCCTGCCCCAAAGATGCACCACTGTAAGCTGGGCGAACTGGTTGTGGAGGTCTAAACCAACGACCTCTGTTGTGCTGAAACTGCCCTCTAGAAGGGGCACCACTGAAGCTACCTAATCACCGAGGCCTCTTAGCCTCCCTCTCCGCACGCTCCTGCCTACGAACCGACTCAATGTCCCGAGCTATGTCAACAACATGCTCAAATGTGGCTCCAGACACTCTCTCTCTGGTCATCAAAATCCAAAGCTGATACGTGAGACCATCTAAAAATCTCTTGATCCTCATCCTGTCATTAGGGACTAACTAAGAAGCATGTCTAGACAACTCGGAAAACCTCATCTCATACTGAGTAACTGACAACTCTCCCTGGCGCAGCTGCTCAAGCTGCCTGCGATGCTCATCTCTGTGGGACTGAGGAACATACTTCTCCAAAACGATCGTGGAGAACTGCTGCCAGGTGAGAGGTACTGAGACAACCGGCCTACGCCTCTCGAATGACTCCCACCAAGTGAAAGCAGCACCAGCAAACTGAAATGTAGAAAATGAGACCCCACTGGTCTCCAAAATACCCGCAGTACGTAGTATCCTCTTGCATTTATCGAGAATACCTTGGGCATCCTCGCCCTCTGTGCCGTTGAACGTCGGAGGCTGAAGTCTACTGAACTTCTCCATCCTACGTTGCTCATCCTTGGTCATAGCTGCGACTAGATAGTCTTGAACTAGGGAAACCGGCTGGGCTGGGACTACCCCGGTGTGTGAATACCTTGTACAACTTGCTCAGGTGTCTGGGCAACTAGAGTCTGAATGCCTCCCCCGGCCTGAGCTGCAGTGGCAATAGTAGACATAGAAACTGCCTGAGCTAAACTGGTGCACACTGTCAATATCTGAGCAAGAGTATCTTGAAGACCCGAAATAATAATAGGCGCTGCCGGTGCCTGAGCCTGTCCCGCTGGAGCACCCTCGACGGGAACCTGGTCCTGAATGATAGGGGGATCCTGTGGTACTGTCCCGGCTGATGCGCGCGCCGGTCCCCTAAATTCACCACGCCCCCGACCCCTTGTGGGTCTGGCTGGTGTCTGGTCACCCTGATCGGTATTGCATGTCCTCACCATCTGTGAGAGAATGAAACAATGTGAGTTTAGGTTTCAAGAACTGATAGATCGGCACGAAAGAGTTCAAGAAATTGAGATTTTTCCTAAGAGTTCTGCAGCCTCTCGAAGATAAGTACAGACGTCTCCGTACCGATCCGCAAGACTCTACTGAACCTGTTCATGACTGTTGAGTCCTATGCAACCTAGAGCTCTGATACCAACTTGTCACGACCCCAAATCCTAACAGGTCGTGATGGCGCCTATCGTGGAACTAGGCTAGCCAACCATCACATAACTACTCATTCGTTCTATTATAATATTTCGAAAATCAATAATAATCAGCAAAATAAGTAATTAACATTTTTCTCTAAGTCTTTAAGCAATTATAACATAATTCAACAGTCTAACTAATACTCCAAGACTGGAGTCAACATGGTCACGAGCATCTAAGAAATAAAACTAACTCTGCTAATGTCTTAAACAATGTCTATGAAATAAATAATAATACTAATAAATGAAGGGAAATGGAGAAGCTGCGGACGCTGGACAGCAACCTCGAAATCCCGTAAAGCTGCTGCTAACGAACAAAGATGGCTACTGCTCCGCACTAGTACCTGGATCTGCACACAGGGGTGCAGGGAGTAATTATGAGTACGCCAACTCAGTAGTAATGAAAATAAATCACAGTCTGAATTATATGAAACACACATCACAAAACACCTATCCACAAACAGTAAAACATCAATTCTCAATAAAGTATACATAAGTTCGAAAACCAATTTCCAGGAAAATCCTTTGAAACAAGTATATTTTCCAATATTTCTCAGTAAAACGCTCAGTAAAATCAGTTTGAAAAAATGAAGGAAATCATAGACAAAAACTCAGTAAAATATCATCATAAATCTTCCCCTCGGGCCATAATCATCTCTCATAACATTTTCCTAAGCACCTCACCATCACTCAGTATCAGCCCAGCGGACAACCTCACAGTCACTCAGTATCAGCCCAGCGGAAAACCTCACAGTCACTCAGTATCAGCCCAGCGGGAAACCTCACAGTCACTCAATATCAGCCCAGCGGGCAACCTCACAGTCACTCAGTATCAGTCCCACGGGCAATCACTCGCACTCAGTAGGTACCTACGCTCACTGGGGTGTGTACAGACTCCGTAGGGGCTTCTACAGCCCAAGCTCTATAACAAGCCACACCATG
Source organism: Nicotiana undulata (assembly GCA_005239495.1). Lineage (NCBI taxonomy): Eukaryota > Viridiplantae > Streptophyta > Magnoliopsida > Solanales > Solanaceae > Nicotiana > Nicotiana undulata. The sequence continues at coordinate 8,464 of MDKH01033169.1, read as the reverse complement.
GCATAAATCACTCACAATATTGGCCCTCGGCCTCTCTCATATCATAACATCCTCACAATATTGGCTCGCGGCCTCACTCAGTCAAACACTCTCAACATGCCACTCGGGCCATCATTATACCGGGTTCTCGACCCAAAAATACTGTTTCATTTTCAAGAAATAATATCAAAAATACTCTAAGTGTCAAAACAATCATCAAGAAAAGACTGAGTGAAAATCATAACATATCAAGTGAGGAAAATAGTAAAAACAGCCCCCAAGGGGTAAACAAATCGGCACTAGGCCCCAAACATGGCTTACAGCCCAAATTATATCAAAATATATCGGTATTATTAAACATAGGCTTAAAAATCGAATTCGCAACTCAATAGTTGCCTAGAAAGGGATATATTTCCAAATTTCCAATCTTTGCATTCCAAAATCTGTGAAAGGATGCAAGGTCCGGGGTTTCATTCCCTCAGGACAGGATTTAAAGACATTACTTACCTCAAACTAGCCCAAAAAGCTAATTTGCCACCCGCTTGCCTCTCGTATCAACTTCCGAGTGCTCCAAATCTACCAAGTTCAGATTTTTATCATCAAATTATGCTTAAGGAATGAATCCCAATTGAAAAATACCAATTCTAGCACAAAACCCAAAATTTGCTAAAACCCTACCCCCAGGCCCGCATCTCGTAACTCCACAAATTTAATACCAAAATGTTCTTCATCATCTCACAAGTTCGTACATATAAAGAACGCTAAAATCGGAGTTCGTTTGGCCCCTCAAATTATCCCTAGAAGGTCTCATAATCTCAAGCCCTAACTCCACCTTTGTCTACTGATTTTCATGAATTAAACACTGATATTATGTTCCTTAATCACCTATAATTGAGTTTTAGGGTCCAAAATACTTACCTCAATGAAGAACGATGATTTTCTTTCATCAAAATCGCCTCAAAAGCTCTCTTTCCGTACAAAAATGGTGAAAAAGTGGGTATTGGTCGCGGAGGATTTATTTTTATACTGCCTAGTTATTACTTCACTGCGATCGCGGAACCATTCATGCGATCGCGAAGGGCAACCCCACTGACCCTCAAAAAGACTCTACGCGATCGCAGACCTACACACGCGATCACGATTCAACAGGTCATAACTCCACGCGATCGCAAACCTGCTCAGGCAATCGTGAATAACAAATGGGACTCTCTCCTCACGCGCCTATAACTCTACGCGATCGCATGAAGATCCACGCGACCGCACTTCTCAAGCCTGCCAAACTATGCGATCGTAGACACACTTACCTGATTGCATAGAACAACTTTACCTGCCTCCCAATTTACTCTACACAATCGTAGCAATTGCCACGCGATCGCAATGAACAAACCACTGCTGCACTAACACCAGAAAACCAGCAATTTCATCCAGTCCAAAAGTGCTCGTTAACCACCCGAAATAAATCCCGAGCCTCTCGGGACCCCAACCAAATTCACCAACACATCCCATAACATCATTCAAACATAGTTGCACTCTCAAAACACTAAAAATAACATCAAAACATCAAAATCACATCGAATTCAAGCCTAAGAACTTTGAAATTTCTGAAATCCACCAACCATGCCGAAACTATCCAAAACAACTCCGATTGACCTGAACTTTTGCAGACATATCCAAAATGACAATACGAACCTGTTCCAATTTCCAGAATTCCATTCCGACCCCGATAGCCTATTTTTCACTGCCGACCGGAAATCGCCACAAACTAACTTTCGCCAATTCAAGCCTAACTCTACACCGGACATCACAAAATTATTATGAACACACTCCTAAGTCCCAAATCACCTAACAAAGCTATCCGAGCCATAAAATCCGCATTCCGAGGTCGTTTACCAATAAGTCAACTCTCAGTTGACTTTTCCAACTTTAAGACTATTTTTAAAGACTAAGTGGCTAAACTCTCACTACAACCATTTCGATTTCAAGCCTACCAACTCTAACACATCAACAACAGTATAACCAACCTATGACAAGTCAATAACAGTAATTATAATGCAGGTTCTACGTAACAACAGACCGGATCGTTACATTGTTGGACCCTGTGCTTTATTTATTATCACCGAAAAACATAAACGCGGTGGAAATTATTTTCTGATGAACTTTAAAGGGCATCCTTCATTTTATGGAGATGAAAGTTGAGTTATTGGAATAAACGCATGCTTGGAAGCATTTTGGCCTATCAGTATTTCTGCATGCGTAACATTGTTGTCAAAACCTCTACAAATCATTCTTGTACCATTGCATAAGCCGTTTGAAGGATTCAAATTTCTTAGTAGCGTGATTGGTGAATTTCTCTTCAATAACAACCTGTATACCAATATAAATAAATTATTCGTACGTAATCAAGCATGTATAAAAATCAAATACAGTTCTTCTTTTATCAGGTAATTAAACTTTAAGTTATCATCTTGAATATCTTACATTAGCATTAGCAAGAGGAAGTCTACCTATATTCAAGTACAAGAAGCAAAAATCAACCACACAAAGTAAATCCGATCAAAACAGAAAGAAAATGCAAAAGCTAGAGAAGAATAGGTGTGTGGAACAATCATGTAGCTATGACGGCAAATTGGAATAGAAAGAGGAAAATTTAAAAAAGATTGATTGGTTTGATGCAGTCATTCAACTAACATTGATAATGCATGAACAACTATTATTACATAACTTCAAGATATAGTACAAGATAGAAAATTTACCACAAGTCACAAAAAATTTGATATGTGGACGTCATAAAGAATGCCGAATAATAGCTTCTTTTATAAAAGTGGTCAACTCCTCCTTATTATAAACTAGTTTTTAAAATTCTAAAAACCTAAATTGGATCCACAACAGAGTTAAGACACGGAAGGGACAATCCTAAACGTACAATCAGTACACTAAGAATCCTAAACCTACACCAAAGAGACAATGGAATTTTGAATCCGGAACTGATACAAAAAGGACAATTAACAGCCAACAAGAATCCCAAACAATGTAAACTCTAAGAAAGTATACATATCAGTTTATGTTGTAATTGTAATCGTAATAGGCATGTGCTTCACTAGGTGTGCTATTCGGCCCAAAATTTGGTTGAAGAACTTTCTAAATTATTCCCCAAATTACTCAACCCAAATTCGTAATTAAATGATAGAATTATGATATATTAGTGGGATATAACTAAAAACGAGTTAAGAATCATTACCTAATCGTTGCCTCTAAAAATCCCTCAAAATCTCGCCAAAATTCAAGCTCTCTAACTTAAGTTACGGAGAAAATGGCAAACCCTCAATTTGAAATGTTTATATCTGCCCAGGTGAATCATTCTTCGCGAACGCAGAATGTATCTCGCGTTCGTGAAGCACAAAAATCAACTGACCAATATTCCCTCTTATGCGAATGCGAGGTCCCTATCGCGAACGCGTAGACCTAATACCTCAGAACTTCGCGAAACCGCTGCCTCCCAGATACCTTACACGAACGCGAGACCTCCCTCGCGAGCGCGATCAAAGAAACTAGCAACTGAAGCACCAGATTTTCTGCAATTCCAACAAGTCCAATTCTAACCTGTTAACTACCCGGAATCAACCTGAGGCCCCCAGGACCTCAACCAAACCTACCAAAAATTCCTAAAACATCATACGAATTTAGTCGAGCCTACAAATCACGTCAAACAACGCTAAAACACAATCGCACTCCAATTCAAACTTAATGAACTTTGAAACTTTAACTTCTACAACTAATGCCGAAACCTATTAAATCACGTCTGATTTACCTCAAATTTTGCACGCAAGTCATATTTGATGTTACGGACCTACTCCAACTTCCGGAATCAAAATCCGACCCCGATATAAAAAATTTCACTCCCGGTCAAACTTCCAAAAAATCCAACTTTCGCCATTTCAAGCCCAATTCAACTACGGACCTCCAAATCACAACCCGGACACGCTCCTAAGTCCAAAATCACACAACGGAGCTAACCGAATCAACAAAACTCCATTCCGGAGTCATCTTCACACAGTTCCAACTACAGTAAAATTCCTAGAACTTAAGCTTTCATTTTAGGGACTAAGTGTCTCATTTCACTCCAAAATCAAAATCAAATCCTCCCGGCAAGTCACATAAGCATAAAATGATACATGGGAAGTAGTAAATAGAGGATTAGAGCTAATACCCTCAAAACGACTGGCCGGGTCGTTACAACTATATATAATATATGTAGTCCATAATTTATATTTATATAACTAGTCCTAGGTTACGCGCGATGCGCGTGTACCCTATATATGGGTGTAATTTTCTTTTAAATTATACATAATTTATTAAAACAATGCATATGAGTTATTAAGTATAAACTAAAAAAATAGTATAAGCTCTTGAAAATGATCATGTAAATCGATTCTATTTAGATAGCGAGAAAAAAATATGCCTTCCTGTAGTCACCAAATGCATTGTTGTAGCTCAATAAAACTGAAATGTTTCCCTAGTCATCAAATGCCTTAATTTTGCTTTAAGGGTTATGGATTTGCTAAAGAAACCTATAGAGAGAGGCACAATATGTTGACGTGTATTCACATATTGTTCAAAATAATATTTCAATTCTTTTATGAATTTTAGTCTTCATAAAAGACTAAAATTCTACGACACACACATCCTTCAGTAAGTAGGTAATAAAACAGGCAAACTGCTCATAATCGATACGTGTACATTCTCTACATTAAGGCGTCATTATGCTCGAATTTGCATTGAAGTACCCCTTGAAATACCTTTAAAATCTCATATATTCGTTGGCCATCACCGACAACAAATTCTTTATGAAGATTTAAACATGCTATGCGTTTGTTGTGGACGAATAGGCCATATCTCATTTCAATGCCCTCTCCATCATAGTATCCACACTACACCATCATCATCAACCCAAACTTCCCCCTCAAATCAGCCAACTACGCAAGACAGGCCACCTAAAGAGGAATGGAAGACCGTTGAGTTTCTAAAGAGGCAAACAAAACCTCGTAGAAGATCACCAGACCAAGTGCTACACAAGAAAGCGGGCCATATCTCAACTCCAACAACTACTCAAATGGATGTTACACATTCTCATGCAGCACCAGGAGACACCTCCATCATAGGTACACATTCAAACTTTCCTACTGAAATTACTAAACCATTACGCGACAAGCTTTCAACAGAAATTACTCCTAATCAGATTTTAACTATTAAAAATCACTTTGAATTATTAAATTGCTCTAATAATCTAGCTGACCCACCCCCATCTACACTACATAATCAACGGGCCTTAGGCCCAAATGGGCAAGAGATGGTCCAACATCAATTAGAGAATAGAGCACACGGATCACAACAAAACCCTACAAATTTACCCAACCCACAACCCTCTTCCAACACTAATCATCACCCTACTTCACAATCACCTAGGCAAAAAAGTAACCTCCTTGCCACTAAGGAACCTTCCCCTCATGCCACGTCATCTCCACCTCCCCTCTTATCCAATCACTTAACACCTTGCATGTAAATCACCAAACCTAGCTTAGACAACAAGGCATCCCTATTACCCCTCATGATAATTCTCCCACTCTTTCCCAACCCATCACTCACACGAATCCTTCTACCCAATCCAACCACATGCAAATCTCCCCACTCCACTCCAGCCCACCTGCCCAGCCCAGCCCACACGCCAACTCAACTCCTCACAACACTCAACCGCCTCCCTCATCCAATGATCAAACTAATATAAACACTTCTTAATCATTAACACCCCCACTTCTCCATCCAATTACTCCTAATATATCAACCTCAAAATGCCATGCAACGACATCACAATCTTTCATCTCCTCTGAGGACCCAACCTCGCAGGTCAACACTCATCCCTTATCGTCCTCTCAACCTTCACTTTCTCCATCCTCAAACAATGCCAAACAACACACACACACACACCCTCCACCAACGTATCTTGTGATCTACACATCACAGGAACCAAATCCTTACCAACCACCTCAATCATGGCTGGAAATGGGGCTTCAAAACCATGTCATGATGTTCTTCATGATAGTAAACAACCAGGAAGTCATAATACGCCTCCAAAATCCTCAAGACCTCGCTCTGATCATCACATAGGGGATGACAGCAGCAGTGCAATTCTATGGCCAGTACAACTGGACAACCTCCCCCATGCAAATCACCAACTCATAATGGGATCATTTTCCTCAATACCAGCCTCCCTCCCCACCCTTACACTATGCAACCCTACCTTTCTATCCCCCAACTCAATCATCGATCCCTTGGATACACGAGCACATTCACATCCCACAGCAACCACCACCACTGTCTCCAATGAGTCCATTCGACCCACACACTCCCTCCCCATCCTCCTCAATGAGCCCACAACCACCAAGCCTAAGCGATCAAGAGCTACTAACTACGCAGAAAATGGCAGCACTGATGGCGGAATAAGGGAAACACGCACAGAGTCGGTATGGATGGGAGCATGCCACATCTCTGTCCTCAAAGAGAAGTATGCAAAAACAATGGTTCTCAACTGTCCGCCGAAGGTAACCAAATGTCTCATCAAGTTGAGGCCCCTCGTCAACCCAGAGGCAGGAAAGTTCGCAGTAGTGATCACACCAACACTACGTCAACTTCCACAAGAGGTAAGTCCACTGACTCAAGTGACGGAGGACCAGCACACTGCCCCTCCACAGCCACCCTCACCCAATAAATTAATGAATTTTGTAATATGGAACTGTAGGGGTGCTCATTCACCTGACTTTCATAGAAATTTTAGATCAATGCTTAATTACTATCAACCTCTACTAGTAGTTCTCTTAGAAACACACTCAGAGGATCACCAGCACATCAAAGCAGATTTCGATTTCTCTCACTTCTCCCAAGCCCCAGATGAAGGCCAATCAGGAGGAATTAGTGTGTTTTGGAATGACAATGCAGTGCATGTCACTGAACTTGTAATTACAAACCAAGAAGTCCATTGCATGGTCCAGGTACGTCCCTATGGAAAACCTTTTTTATTCACCTTAATTTATGCTAGCAATAATTTGTCACATAGAAAAATATTATGGGAAAATCTCATGCACATAGCAGACACATATAAGGGCCCTTGGCTAATTGGATGAGACTTTAACAAAGTTTTATACTCTAATGAAAAATTTGGAGGATGTCCACTAAACAATAGTAGAGCTGACCTACTGCTACACTGTTTTAATTATTGTAATCTAATAGACCTAGGTTTTAAGGGTAGCAAATACACTTGGACATATAAAATAAAAAATGGGGCACTAATTCTTGAAAGATTAGATACAATAGTAGCCAATTATGATTGGCTGAAATTATATTCGGAAGCATATGTCCATCACCTTCCTAGAACCCATTCCGACCATTGTCCCCTATTACTAACCCTCAACAAAAAAATGCACAATAAAATGATCTATTTCGATTTGAAACAATGTGGCTATCTCACAACAAATTCCCTTCACTCATAAATCAAGTGTGGAAAATGACCCCCCTCTATTAAAGGCTATAGAGGACTTTACAGAGCTTGTTAAAAATTGGAATACTCAACCATTTGGTAACATTTTCCACAAAAAACATAATCTACAAGAAAGACTTGAAGGTATTAAAAAATTCCCCCATTATCCAACAAGCAATTTTCTACAAGCTCTAGAACAGGAACTCTAATCGCAATACAACCACCTCTTAATATTAGAAGAGGATTTCTGGAAACTAAAATCGCGTGTTAATTGGCTAAACCAAGGGGATGCCAACACGCGCTTTTTCCATTTATCAACTATCAAACGAAGGCGTCGTAATAGAATCCTAGCCTTAAAAGATCCAGCAGGTAATTGGATCTCTGACACTAACCAACTGCAAGAATTAGTTATAAATTATTAGCACAATCTATACAAAACCTCACATACCAACTGTACAAATTACCACACTATTTCACCTCACAATGCTCTATCGCATGAGGAGGCAACCTCAATTTCAACAACACTAATTGAGAAAGAAATATTTGAAGCAGTCACATCTTTTCAACCTCTCAAATCTCTAGGCCCGGATAGGCTTCACCCTCTATTTTATCAGAAATTTTGGCCTCAATTGATAACTTCTCTAATCACACTTTGTAATCAAGTCTTTGAACAGGGCCTTATTCCCACTGAATGAAACAAAACTTTTATTTTCCTGATTCAAAAAATAAAGACACCTACAACCATCTCCCACTTCAGGCCTATTAGTTTATGTGACACCCTATACAAAATTATTTCCAAGATAATAGTCAATTGAATCATAACCTTACTCCAAAAAAAATCAACCCAACCCAATCCTGTCACGACCCAAATCCTAATTTAGGTCGTGATGGTGCCCAACGACGGGGTTAGGCAAGCCAACATGGATGATACTAAGGGTTATCCTTCCTATTTGATCA